>JASKGM010090887.1:0-13418 GCA_034509205.1 Ceratonia siliqua
AAGGGTTTTCTCTTGACTCCTTCGGCGGCGCAACAGAGGGGAGGGAGTTTGAGGTTTGTGGAGAGAACGGCGTAACAGGGGGGGGAGAAGGAAATTTTTGTTTACAGAGAGGAAGGAGGCCGTGCAGTTATAAGGAAGGGGAAGGAGGGATTTTCGGGGGTGGGGGATGCCGCAGGGAAGAAAGAGAGATTTTAAAATTTTTATTTGAAATTTTTTTTTTAATTATTCGGATATTACAATACATCAGAGTTAATTAGAATTTTTGAAGGATATTAATTACAATGTGTTGCAAATAAATTTTGAATACTTAAAAAATTAAAATGTAGATTGAACAAACCCTCACTTCATTGAAGTCATTTAGTACGTAATATTAAAAAAATATCATTTAAACTAATACTCTAGAATACTTTTTTAATAACTAATTAAATTTATTAATAAATAGCTTTCCACTTTTCTTCATCCAATTAAACATTGAAAGTTATAGGTCATTTCATAGTTATCCAAAATTTTGCAATAATGTGTTTTGAAAGAGAGATCTTTATATTGGCTAAATTCATTGATTGATTGTTATTTGAGTTAATTAAAATTTGGATTGAGGGGAAAGCCAATGAAGCATTTGAGAAATTGGTAGGAATATCATTTAAAAATTAAAAGTTAATAGATTGGTAAATTATAAATAAATGTATGAATATATTATAGGTAAATTTTAACCTTTTTCCCGTTATTATTTTCTCCCTTCCAACTTATCTTTATTTTTTTAATTAATTTTTTATTTATTTAAGGAGAATGAAGCTTGAAGCTTGAATCGTCCCTCTTCCCCTTAGTATTGTCATTATTATTTTTCTTTAGATTGTTTGTCTTTTTCACCTTTTTTTTCTTAAGTCGACCACATAAAAAATTAATTAATTAATTAAAAATAAGATAATCAATATGGTACAAATAGAAATTTTTATATTAAATAACTTTAAAGTAATAGATATAAAAATAAAACATCATAAAAATGTTTTGAAATATGAATCATGATACAAGTACACAGGACAAAAATTAACCAGTCAAAAATTGTAGAAATGAATTTATTTATTCCAAAACCAAATTCGGTTCTGAATCATAATTAATTATAGAACTTGCATTAAAATAACATTGCTTTTCGACCTTCTGATGCACCGAATTCTCACCAGCGAGCATCAATCATCATTAATTTATTTATTAAGAAAACAGCTTAATGTTTTGAAGAGGCTTATATAATCAACACAGTAAACATCAAATAGACAAATCAACACAGTAAACTTCAACTAGACTTGTGGGGACCTCCGGAGAAGGTACCCTCCAAAAATTGGCGTATGCCGCTTTAAGTGGCGAGCACACGGTATTCTTTAGTAAAAGGCGAAAGAATAGTTCGCTCTGTGCTCACCACACGGCTCCGTGCCTATGAAGGAGAAAAGCCCTTTCATTTTATATTGCGAGCACTTGCCTCCGCGCACTTGCCTACCCGGTGTGGGACTTCGCTAGTAACACTTCTCAGTTCTTACGCTTCACCTTCTGTTCTATGATCTGTGTGCTTCAATTGTCTTGCTCATGCAAGTATTAGGAATTAGAATGGAGATTCATTTGATAGCTGGTGTCACTCTGCTACTATTCGAATTTCAAATTGGATGTTAAAAGTCAAGTAAATTAAGCACAAAATGAAAGAAAACTCACTTGTGAAAAAAAGTTATTTTTCTTAAAAAAAATTCATTCAAACAAATCCTTAATCTTATTCCTTATATAGCTATAGTTTTTTTTTTAATATTCATAAATATCTCAAATTTTTTTTGTAAATTACTCACATCCCTACCAAATATAGTAACTTATATATAACTATACATTAAAATCCTATTCACCAATATTTAACACTTTCTTGCTCATATGTTCTTAATTTTATAAAACTTTAAAACTAAGAGATTATAAAAGATTGAAAGAATTTCTTTTTTTGACATTGTGGTTAGTGGTTTCATTTCAATACACCTCAACTAATTCACCTCTCTTATTGGTGAAAGGCATGCCCTTAATAAGAAAATTATAGATATTGACAAAGTTTTGATTTAAATTTATGATAGTGCACTTAACTAACTTAACTATACATAACATGCTTGCCTCAATTATTTTACAACTCAAATGGAAAATCTATAATATTTACCAATTCAATGCTTAAATTTTCATGAATACAAATTCATTATGAATTTTCTTAATTTAGATAAAAATAGAGGGGGGGGGGATTTGATCATGGATTGGGCCACCTAAACCTAGCTAACTACAGTAGATCAAGCCCGAATCTGGTTCATTGGGCTTTCTGCTTTCTGGAACTCTGAGCACCGTAAATGTCCAACCCGATGCTAGGAGACTTTTTATACAAAAAAAGAAAAGGCGCTGCTCCAAAACCCTAAACCCTAATTTGCCCTATAAAATGCCTATAAAACATGTTCTTCTTCGTCTTCGTCTTCGTCTTCATTTAACACTGATAGCTAGCCCGCCGTTTACACCTCAGTTTCCAAGCCTGTAGATGGCCCCTCCTAGAGGTAATTGAAGAAATTGCCTTTCTTCCAATCTATTATTCCCACTGCTTTATTCCTGCAAATGCTACAAAAAATTCAGTGACTGAATGGCTGCTTATTTTCTTCCCTTATCATTTTTCTTTCCTCCAGTGATGGTGGACTCGGTTAATCATTCTTCGATTTCTTTTTCCTTTTCCCCTTCACATATGTGACATTTTACTAAATGGGCATAGGTTTTTTTGATTTGGTTAGCTAATTTTTTGAGTTCATTGTGCTCGTTCTCAAGTGTTTGGCTACCAATGAAATGAAATAGGGTATCTTTGAAGTTACAAGTAGTCAGTAGCTCAAAGAGTTTTTTTTTTCTCCCTTTTGTGTAGCTTTCTAGTTTTTTCTAATAGATTGGCTGTTTGAGAGTTTTACATTTGTCACCAGAAGAATGTAGCAGCGTTTCTTGTTGCTAATGGTGTAAATCTGTGCAGGTCGTGGTGGTGGTGGTGGAGGATTCAGGGGCAGAGGCGATGGCGGAAGAGGTAGAGGGAGAGGTGGTGGAGGAAGAGGAGGAGACAGAGGTACACCCTTTAAAGCTCGTGGTGGGGGTCGTGGAGGTGGTGGAGGTAGGGGTGGTCGTGGAGGTGGTAGGGGAGGTCGTGGAGGGGGTGGAATGAAAGGTGGGAGCAGGGTTGTAATTGAGCCTCACCGACATGAAGGAATATTCATAGCCAAGGGTAAAGAAGACGCCCTTGTTACTAAGAATCTAGTTCCTGGTGAAGCTGTTTACAATGAGAAAAGGATTACTGTGCAGGTTATATTCTTTCTCAACCTCTAGAAGTTTGATTAGGGAGTTATGATTTTTTATTACTCAATATGCTCTTGCCATTTGAATCTATGCAATTTTATCACATGTTGCTCAAGGGTGATTGTATTTAATTAGTCAGGCATGTAATTTACAAGTAAAAACCTTGTGTTGTTGTGCTGGTTGGTTTTTAGCTACTTTGAACACTGGAATTATTCCATTCCCAAGTGGATAATCAGTAATGGGCAACACATGTTTTCTCCTTTTTAAAACATTGTTTTGTAGAATGGCTTGAATCTACTTATATTCTGGCCTCTACGTGAAAGACACTGAGTAAACAAGTAAATTTTGGGGATATTTTATTATTTTATATGTTACTTGGGAGGTGAAGATTAGGGGTCATTTTGTCAAATCCTAAGGTTTCAAAATTGACTTTCTATTTAGATTTAAATGGAGAAATAAAATTAATTACGTAACTAATTTTGTTGAGTATATTAATGACAATGATTTTTTGGTATCATTTCTTTTAATTGCGGTCCCTTTTTTTCAATGTTTATACTCATATTTATAGATATTGTATTACACACTGACTTTTTACACTGTTACCATATTCAGAATGAGGATGGCTCCAAAGTCGAGTATAGGGTGTGGAACCCTTTCCGCTCCAAGCTGGCTTCTGCAATTCTTGGTGGAGTTGACAACATATGGATTGTAAGAATCTCTATTGTCTTAGTATTTACTTTGCTTTGGCATTCTTTTCCAACTATTGTAGCTTAACACTATTTTCCTTGCATTATATATGTTTAACAAAGAAACCTGGTGCCCGAGTACTTTACCTAGGAGCTGCTTCTGGTACTACTGTCTCTCATGTGTCTGACATTGTTGGCCCAGTAAGTACTATTCCGAATATGCATCATGTTTACATGTTAAGTTGGAAAGAGCTTATTAGAATATGTGTTTCTTGTATGTAGACAGGAGTGGTCTATGCAGTAGAATTTTCTCACAGAAGTGGCCGGGACTTGGTCAACATGGCAAAGAAGCGTACTAATGTTATACCCATTATTGAAGATGCTAGGCATCCTGCCAAATACAGGATGTTGGTTGGCATGGTAGATGTGATATTTTCTGATGTTGCACAGCCTGATCAGGTTTGATTTAAGTTTCTTGTTTTATTGAAAAGTGTAGTTAAAAGAGATACTTTTCTAGGATGTAACCAGCCTTTTAGGCATATGATGCACTTCAATATGAAAATTGGTTCTACAGTACCCAGCTGATCATCATTTGGCTTGCATACTTTTCTTTGTTTGCTTTGTCTGCCAAGTTTCAGGTCAGGTAGCTTCTCATGTTGTGGTTGTTGTTTCCTTTGCACCCTGGCCTATGCATTTCTCCCAATATTTTGTTTTACCCCATTGATCCTATTGTTACATATGTGATCCAACAATTTTTATTTTACTTTTTTGGTATGTTTAATATTTTTTAGTTATTATTTTCTTCAGGAACTATGAGTAAGCATATTTTAAATGACTATTTTCTTTTGTTGTCACTCTGAAATAGCTTTTTACATGTCTATTGTTCTCTACCTTTTTATCTAAATATCCGTAGAAGTTTTTAATTTTAGTGCTCATCTGCTACATTTTGTTTGGTTGTTGGAAATTCTTCTATACTTAATGTATATTCTAAGTTTTCCTTTTCTAAACTTGTGTTAAACAAGATGGTTTGGGGGAAAATCTCCACCAAGGTCGTATTTCCTTTAGTTTTCTTGGCAATATGTTTGTGTTTCTTATTCACTTTGATATATACGATGTTCAATATTTGATATTCCGTGCATATGATGAGTCTACTCGGATTCCCCTTCAAGACATCTTGGATGATGCAGGCCCGAGTTTCTGATGCACATCAATTTGTTTGTTTATTTGTGATTGTTCTTGCTTTACCCTTTTTTTTAAAAAAAGTTTTTTAAATATTTTGAGATGAGAATGTTGCTAGTGTAGTAGTCTGTTCAGTTGGTTTGTATTTGTGCACGTCTCTATCATATGTTTCAATGGAAGTTACTTTCTTTAGTTTCTTCTTTCATTTACTGAATGGGTAATATGTTACCTGTATTGCTCGAAGTTTCTAGTTCAGTGTGTGTTTTACTTTAATTTATTGGCTTCTGTACTTTCTACCTTTTCTATAAATAATTTCTCTTGGGTTTCATGATTTCTGTGCACTGCCTACCAACTTGGTGAGTTGACACACTTAGTCCGAGGATCCAAGTTTTATTCTCTCTTTTGTGACCTTTGCAGGCAAGGATTCTAGGGCTGAATGCTTCATATTATCTGAAAGCAGGAGGTCATTTTGTTATTTCAATTAAGGTTTGTTCCGAAATCTGCTGTTACATTATGTTAGTATGTGATCACGGTCTTGCTAAGCTGTCTTTTAGTATCCTGTTAGGTTTTATCACAATAAGAAGTCTCGAGTAAGGATTACATTCTAAATGAACTGGGATTACGTTCTCCCATAAATTTGATTTAAAATGTTGTGGAAACAGATTAAGTGTCATAAAAATTTCAATTGATTAACTCATACTCACTTAATCTTCTTGTACATGTCAGGCTAACTGCATAGACTCCACAGTGCCTGCAACGGCAGTTTTTACCAGTGAAGTTAACAAACTAAAGGCAGATCAATTCAAGCCTACCGAGCAAGTCACTCTTGAGCCATATGAGCGAGACCATGCTTGTGTTGTTGGTGGATACAGAGTGCCCAAGAAGAAAAAAGATGCTGAGTAGATTGCTTCTGATATTACATGTCCTAAAAGGAACGTCAATGGCTAAGATTTATTCTCTTTCTTATTGTTTCCCGTCTTAAGGGGATTGGAATGTGGAACATATGATTTTTGTATTATTGTTATCATCTAGAAGCTTTTGACGACAATGGTTTGTTGTGGCCTCTTGCTGAAATATTTATTTGATTAGGTATTACGTGGAGACTTGAAGGTGGAGTTTTGGGTAAATTGCCTCAAGTTTGATCCTCTTGTACTAAAAAAAAAACGATAACATCCATAGTTTCAATTACAATGACTTGTGAGATTTCATCATATGGTAAATTAATAGCAAAACGAAATGAGTAAAGGGGGGCAAGTAATAGAAAAGTTAATTATACTAGTTTATATTAGGAAAAAATACTTGTTTAAACTTTGTATTATATTTGCAATAGAATTAGTATCAGGAGAGGTTTTTTTTTTTCTATCAATGTTTTTTTTAATCTAATCTTATAATCTTAAAGCTATTATAATATTAGAAAGGTTTATTATCTTTTAAAGTGCTTTTAGTTGAATATTTATTCTATATTTTTGAATTAATTTATAATAAAAAATGTTTATAGTTCTTGGCCTGGGTTGGGCCTGAATAAAATAAATAAATTGCTTGGATTCAAAATTTGAATTTTATAAAAAGCCAATTAAGCTTAGCTCATGATCTCATAAAAATGTATGGTATGTTGATATTTTAATCTTAATATTTTATGACAGATGATATTTAATATGTTTGTACTTAATATGTTGTTAAGTAAGATGATAGACAATATTAAGATAATAGAATGTGAAATAAACAGGAAAAAGTGTGAGTGCTAGTAGTAATATCAACGGTTTATAAATGATAAGGAATTAGTATCCTATTTGTAAGCTAAAGTTATTGCAACCTCCTAAGCTTTCTAGATTAAGACGTTATATTATTTCATTTCAATTCATAGTCCACCCTTAAATATCTAAAGAAAGGAAAAAGTGTGTGTGAGAGAGAAATATATAGAGTCAAAAGAAAAATATACTAATAATTTTGAATTTGCTTTGAGAGGAAAAGAAAAAGACAGATTGAAAATATAGAAATGAGATATTTTTGTCTTTAGCATGGTGTTATTAGATCACACATGCAGCAGGAATATTTGTACAAAGTAAAGAATAAATATGTAAGACCATCAATCCTAAATAATACAAGACTTCGAATACATTTGAAAATTAAAGATGGCTTTCTGAAACGGGCAAGGAGAGAGTTGGGAGACCCTTGGTTCTACACAAGAAACTTTTAGAGTTCTAGAAAACACTATTATAGGGAATCAGACGACTTGATTGGTAAACCATCAAACTGGCCACCACTCCCTGGTATCAGAGCTTCTTGGTTTTCAACACTAAAACTTCGCCTGATTCAACTATATTTTTCTATTATGTCGAAGAACAACGAGCAACCAGAAGGGTCAGCAGCCATTGTTACTGCAGATAAGCTCTCAAATACCATTAATGTCAGCGAAGTTGTTAGTGAAACAAACTATAGAGGATGGGTTAAAGACATGAAGATATCACTATTTGCCAAAAAAAAAATTTGGTTTTGTTGATGGGAGCATTCCCACTCTTGCATTTAACTTATCTGATCGTCCACATTGGCCGCGGTGTGACGCTATGGTGCAGATCTAGCTTAGAAATTCCATGAACAAGGATGTCAAAGGTAGTGTCAGATATGCAGAAACGGCTAGGGAGATATAGGTTGATCTTGAAGAGAGTTGGCAAAGGAAGTGAGACTAGGGTTTATGAATTAATGTGTGTTCTCTCCCATTTTTGGCAATACCATGCATCAGTTTCCATCTATTACTCTAAACTGATGGGTTTATGGGATGAGATTAATCTATTTCACCTATGCCCCTATGTTGCTACAATGAATAGGGCTGTCAAGCCAAGAAACATTTTACAGAAACATGTGAGAAAGAACATCTATATGAGTTCTTGATGACCTATTTGGGACTATGAAAATCTAAATCTTGAGCACCAAGTCAACACCCTCTCTTAGAATTCTTATCATTTGGGGTCAGAGGACGAGTAACAACAATCAATCTCTACAAGGAAGACAACTGTTGAGACCACAGCCTTTCAGACAAAGAAACCAGAGATCAGCAATCTATAAAGAAAGAGAGATAAAAGTGTAGCCATTGTGGGAAGTTGGGTATTTTGCGTGAATATTACTACCAGCTAGTGGAGTATCCTACTGATTGGCAATGAGGAGGCAGAAAAATCATGGTGGTACATCTAGTGATAGAAAAATCATGCCAAAGGCTGCCCCCAAGTTGAAGCTAATATGAGTCTAGTTCCTAGTTCAACCAAAGTTCAATATGCACTTCTTCAATACTTATCAGAGGTGAATAAAACATATGATAGATCTCATAACATAAATATAACTGGTAAGATAATCCCTAAAAAATCATGGATAATTGACACTGGTGCTTCAGAATACATTTCTTGTGATTGGAAATTGTTTGATGCAAAGCAAGCCATAAAGGAATCTCCAGTAAAAATTCCTAATGGTGCAAGAATCACTGTCAAGAGCATAGGGAAAGTTTACATTTCAATTAGAGCTGGCAAAATGGGTCCAGCACGATGTAAACTGAAAAAAAAATAGGATTAGGCCCTAAAAAGATTAACCCGAAATAATTTGGCCAGGCCTGATCGGGCATATGACCTGAACCGGTGGGCTAACCAGAAAATTGTTAGATCTAAAATTTGTGTAATTAGTTATAAAGATGTGGTTGTAGCTTAGTGGTTAGAACATTTTATTTTGACCAGGAAACATGGGTTCAAATCTTAGCATTCACACTACATAAATTTTTTTGACTTTTTCTAGTTATTCCTCTTAAATTTGCTTTCTTTTTTAGATTTTGCTTCTCAAACGTGATAATACTTTGAATGTATTTTCGATAATAATTTTATTATAGAATCATATTTAATAAAATTTATTTAGTATTTATTATAAAATGGAAATGGGTATCTATAAATTCACATTTCATCATTTGCTATGTTATATATAATACGACAATTGAATTATTTTCAACATAAAAACGCTTTCAGCTTTGTATCATTTTGATAAAAAAAATGTGCACTGTATTTATTTATGAAAAATCCAACACATAAATGAAAGAAAACAACAAAAGAAATCAATTTTCATTTATAAATTTAGGTTATTCACTAAATACAAGTAATCAAATTCAGTCATCATAGTAAAAATTTTCCTAATTAGGAAACCAACGTTTCCAGACTTAAATTTTTTTTCTAAACAAAAAGATTAAATTTTTATTTGTTTACTTCTCCCAAGTCAAATATATTTCCTCTCAAGAGTATCTCTAATTAAGCTGTTGCAGCAGAAAGCAAAGTTAACAAACTCATATTGGAGTTCACTGCTTTCATGGCATCAAATCTTGGCTACTTTGCCTAGAATTTTAACTTAACATACAGCTTTAATAATTAGTGATTTTTCTTTATTCTAACATGAAAGTAATATATATATATATATATATATATATATATATATATATTTTCACACAAGACTATAATAATGATTGATGAGCTAAACTTATGTTTTTATAGAAAAAACATGATTTCTCCTTATTTAAATTTGATAAGTCAAAAAGCATTGGGCTGGCAAGTTCCCAGCCCGATACAAAACCGATCTGGCCCAGCCCAAATATGATGGCCAGCTCGTTTGCCAACTCTAATTCCAAATGGAATGACCATTGATCATGTGTTGCACGTGCCATATTTTCAATGCAATTTAATATAAGCTAGTAAGCTTACTAAGGAATATAACTATGCATTAATTTTTCTTATGGATCTTTGTGTGATGCAAGACTTACATTCGAATAGTCTGATTACATTGGGTAGATATACTAATGGCCTCTATTATTTGGAATCAACATAGGTATAGAAAGGAGCAGTGGTAGTAAGTAAAAGTAGTGATTTTGAAAATTGGCATAGACACCTTGGATATGTCTTTAACATGAAGATGCAACAAATTAGATCTTTTTGTACTGATATTAGTGATGAAAAAAATTTCACATTGCGACTCTTGTATGAAAGCTAAACAGATTAGATTGACATTTCCTGTTAGCTTTGTAAAAATCGTAACTTGTTTTGACTTGATTCATTGTGATATATGGGGCTTTACAAAACACCTTCTTTGTTTAATGCACATTATTTTCTTTCAATAGTTGATGATTATAGCAAAGTTGTATGGGTCTACTTAATGAACCATAAGTATGATATTATCATCATTTACCTGTATTCTATAATATGATACAGACACAATTTGGAAAAAATGTGAAACAGATAAAGACTGAAAACAGTACAAAGTTTCATTCAAATTTCATGACACAGTTTTATGAAAACAATGGTATTTTGTTACAAACTTTTTGCCCATATACTCCACAACATAATAGAGTAGTGGAAAAAAAACATAAATATATTCTTGAGATTGCCAGGGCTTTCAGATTTCAGGCTAGTCTTTCTATAAAATTATGGGTGGAACGTATTCTTATTGCTACTTACATCATGAACAAGTTGCCATCCAAGGCTATAGGCAACATGAAATCTTATTAGGGAGTAAGCCTTCATATCAGCACTTGTGGATCTTTGGTTATCTTGTATATACTCACATCAACACTAAAGAAAATGATAAATTCAGTGTAAGTAGAAGACCTTGTATATTATTGGTATATCCAAATGGACATAAATGATACAAAGTGTATGATATATAGAAGGACATTATTTTTACTTCCAAAGATAATTTTTTTGGGGATATATTTTCTTTTAAACATGTTAATGAATATTTACAGGAAAATACAAGAAAATAGGCTGAATTGCCTTCTTTGAGTCTATTTGGCTAGCCACATGAATCAGACTGTGGGCATGGTATGTTGATAGACCTAACGAAATCCAAGAGTGATGGTAGTTTTGAGATCAAACCAGGTGAGCTGGACCTTGAACCTTTGTTGGGGCTATGCCAATCATCATAGCCCAACAAGCCTACTCACATTAGCTTAGAAGATGTTATTAGTCCCTAAACTCATGAACCCAGTCCATGAGGAAGCCTTGAGCTTACATCACAAACTGCTTTTATGACCTTTAACGAGCCCAACACGGATAAACAAGCCAATCCTGAAGACACTTTTGCTAGTAACAGTTAGTTCATTCGTGATGAAGGCATCGTCCTTGTTATACCAGAAATGCAACACCAGTAACGACATAGAAGAAGACCAAAGTTTTTGGAGGATTTTCAAGTAGAATTGTTGCCCTCTCTTAATGGGTACAATGCTGAAAATGCTTACATTGTAATGTATCATCTTTCTCTTTGTCTTTCTTATTAAAAGTTTCAACCCAATCATAGAGTTTTCCTAGCTATAATAACCAACTATGATGAACCAACTAATTTCTTCCATGCTATTAAAGAAAAATGTAGGAGAGATGCTATGAAAGGGAGATCTTGGCTCTTAAAGAAAATGACACCTAAAATTTAAAGTCATTGCCACTGGAAAAGAAGCTATTGATTCCAAATGAGTGTATAAAATAAAATATAAACATGATGGGCAGGTTGAGCGACACAAAGCTAGACTTGTTGCTAGAGATTTCTCATAGGTAAAAGGAGTGGATTCCATGAGACATTTGCTCCTGTAACCAAGCCTGTCACCATACGATGTTTCTGACAATTGCATTAAAAAGATGACTGGGAATTACATCAACTTGATGTGAACAGTGCATTTTTACATAGAGATCTGAATAAAGAAGTTTACATGTGAATCCATTAAGGATTTGCACATAAGGGGGATATTAGAGTTTGTATACTCTGGAAATCCTTATATGGCTTGCGTCAAGCTTCCTGTAATTGGTATCACAAATTTACCAATGCATTGCTCACCATTGGATAACCAAGGGTCCATTCCTTATTCATATACCAATAAAGAGAAGTGTATGTCGCAATACTCATCTATGTATACGACATCATTCTTACAGGGAAAGATAAAATTTAGATACAAAAGGTAAAAATGTATTTGGATAAGAGGTTCAACATCAAGGACTTAGGTGTGTTGAAGTACTTTTTGGGCATTGAAGTTGCACGAACATCGGAAGGCATAGTTTTCAATTAGCGCAAGTATACTCTTGATATTTTGGAAGAATGTGGAATGCAGCCTTGTAAGCCTTGTGCTTCTCCTATGGAACAAAATCACAAATTGACCTTAAATGGTAGGAATCACAGATCGACACAGCCTAATATAAACGCTTGATAAGACGCTTGTTATATTTAACTGTTACCAGGCCTGACATCATATATGTGGTTAACATTCTCAGCTAGTTTGTTAGTTCTCCTATAAACAAAAATTGGATGGCTACTGAGAGAGTCTTTAGATACAAAGTCCACAATAGGACAAGGCCTATTAATCATATGTGCAAGAGACTTGAATCTTATGGTATACTGCGATGCAGACTGGGGAAGATGCCAAATAACATGCAGGTCATGTACTGGATATTTTATCACTCTGGGTGGATAACCAATTTCCTAGAAGACCAAGAAACAGACTGTAGTTTCCCTTTATTATGTGGAAGTTGAGTATCGTGCTATGTTAGCCATTATTAGTGAGCTATTAAGGCTGCGATGGTTATTAACATACTTGTATGCTTCACAAAAAGGTCCTACCACCTTATTGTGTGACAATTAAGCAGGCAAATATAGTTTTTCATGAGAGGATTAAACATGTTAAGATGGACTACTTTTCGTTCGCAAATGTGTTTAGTCCAAAGATATTGCCTGTCACAACGTGACGGCTGGTGAAAAGCCATCATTTTATAACTTTTTGGGTGCGTAAGGGAAAACGCAGAGCAAATTTGGAGTCACCACCAATTAATTAGAAGGATAATTGGGATCCTAAAAAATGAATGAAAACTGGCCCTTGAAACTAGAGGAAGAGTTCGGGAGTCTAATTACGTGTGGGGAAGGTGTTAGGCACCCCACGACGTCCATCCTTAAGGATGGTTACCCTAAATTGTCTATACTTAATAATTTTACTGTATTATAATTATCTCATTTATTAATAAAATAATATTGGACAGAAGAAAAAAAAAATAATTATACCTGCCTTACCAAGTAAGTGCCTACGTACCCCAAAAGGGATCAAGGTCAACGTAGTTCGAAAGTTTATTAAATTGATTAATTAATTAAAAGGGATTAGGACATTTAGGAAAAATTAAATTCCACCTAAAGCCTAGATAGTGAATTAAGACTTTGGAGAGAAAGCATCTCTACTAA
>JASKGM010090908.1:0-13415 GCA_034509205.1 Ceratonia siliqua
CAACTCAAAGTAATCTAATTCTAAAACAAAATGCATAAAAAGAATAAAAATTATAGCAAAATAATAGGATAAATATTGATTGATCAATACATGACCTAAAAATGTTGTGAAATGAAGGTGTGCAAACTTAAGATGTGTCATTGGATCAAAATTTCTTGATGAGGGCTGTTTTGATGTGAATTATCAATGACTATCCCGTATACGAAATGTTATCTGGCAGGATGACCAATGGAAAATTATCATGCCCGTATTGTATGGAGGGGTAAAAGGTGTTCTCTCTCAAACATAGTAGGAAGACTTCATTTTTTGATTGTTACAAGAAATTCTTGCCCAAGGATCATCCATATCGAAAGACACAAAATGCGTTAAAAAAAAAATGCGGAATCTTCATTGCCACCTCCATGCTTATCTGGAGATGAAATATGGCAACATGTCAGACACTTACCTAGTATAGAAGAATCTCAAATATCTAATTCGTTTGGGTATGGGATTGGTCACCATTGGACCAAAAGGTCTATATTTTGGGAGTTGCCTTATTGAAGAACACATCTTCTCATAATGTTGATATGATGCACACTAAGAGGAATGTATTAGTTGTATTATTTGACATAGTCATGGATGTGAAGGATAAAACGAAGGATATACCTAAAGCGAGGTTGGACTTAGCTAAACTTTACAGACAAAAAGATCTACATCTACAAGATGTTGGGGCTGATAGACTTAAGAAACCCAAAGCACAATATGTATTGACCAAGCAACAATGAGTAGCTGTTTGTCAATGGGTTAAAGATCTAAAGTTACTTAATGGTTATGTAAGTAATTTGGGTAGGAGTGTTGATATGATGGAAGCTAGTTGCATGGGTTGAAAAGTTATGATAGTTACATTTTTATGCAACACCTACTCCCAATTGCTTTTAAATCGTGACCAAAGCCCATATGAAATATATTTGTTGAGTTAAGTCAATTCTTTAGATAATTGTGCTCAACGATGTTGAAGGTTGATCAATTATTCGTGATGGAACTAATATTCCCATTATCTTGTGCAAATTTGAACAAACATTTCTTCCAAACTTCTTTGGCTTAATGGAGCACTTGTCCATCCACTTACCATATGAAGCCAAGGTGAAAGGTCCTACTCAATATTGGTGATGTATCCATTTGAAAGGTTGTTTCTTTTTACTCTTTAATGCAATTATTCCTTTTTTTTGAAATAATTTGATTTCTATAGACATACTTTATGTCACCTTCTAATTAGGTTCTTACGCACCCTTAAAGATAAAGTGAAGAATAAGGCTAGAGTTGAAGGTTCCATATGTAAAGTTTATTTAGTGGAGGAAGCATCAACTTTTGCTTCTTATTATTATCCACCCCACATTCCTGGTAGAAGGACGAGAGTCACCTGTAATGATGATAGATGTGAAGGTTGTTCATCTTTACTACCATTGTCAATATTCAATTACCCAGGACATCAGGTTGTAAAAGCTCATAAACGTCAAATAAATGCTAAGTAATTTGAAGCTGCTATCCTTCACGTTCTTTTAAATTATCTTGATGTTAGCTTTTCTTAGAGTAAGTTCCTTGCAAAGTTTCTTTTATCTAGTTACCGATAGTTCTTGACAAATATTTTCATGTCACTAATGATAAAACATTGATAGTATATATGCAGATTATCATTGAGAACTCATACCTAACATCACTTCTGCATAACTTGAAAAGGAGATTTCCTTAAACTTCAGTTCATGGTTCAAAAATTATGTAGGTTCATTCTTTAATTATTATCTACATATTTTTTAGTAATTAAATCATAAATTTCTATGTATATGGTCTTTTATTGATATTATGTGGGTAATCCAGAAAATACAGTACGTGATGATCTTATAAAGAGTTTGGCTTGGGGTTCATTGCGCATGGTTGACATATGGAACGTATACTATGTTAATGGTTTTAAATAATGGTTTTAAATTTCAGACAAAATCTTAATCTGAAGGGATGAAAACTTCCAATTGTGGTGTATGTGTTTGAGGCAATGATTGTGATCAATCAGAAAATGACTTCTATGGGATAATATTGGAGAATATGGAAATGAAGTACATTGGTTTTCCCTTGAAGAAGTTAGTTTTGTTTAAATATGATTGGCTTGACCCTCCTAATCAGGGGACAAGGACCAATTTCAATCATGGGTTAATGGATATAAAAGCATTGAGGATGTATAAATCATATGACCCTTACATACTTACTCAACAAGTAAAGTAAGTTTACTATACTCCATATCCTGAAGACAACCTAGGGTGGTTATGCATTATTAAGACGAAGGCTCAAAGTACAGTTGTTGCCCCCGAGATACCATATCATGAAGAGGATCAACCATGTCAAGATGATGATTTGCCGCCAACTATTGGCAACAATGACCGATGATGTTTTAGATCAAAGCCTAATTGATAGAGAAGGTCGTCCTAGGAAGTTGATCGTTTCCAGCTGGATGAAACTAACCTCAAAGACGATGATGAAAATTTCTCCATAACAAGTGATACCGAATTTGAAGAGGAGTTTATAGATTTAGATTCAAATTAGGTCAATTTTTTTTTCTTGTAATTGTTAGTCTCCAACATTCATTCAAATTAGACTAGATAAATATCTACAAATTGTGTTTCTTTATATTTCACACTTATGCTATTTCTTAATATCCAAAAAATGCAAATTGTTGTTTTATCTCTAAGTATTCTTCCAATGGTTTTATTGCATGCACATAAATAGCAGGTCGAGGATGAGGAAGAGGTATAGGCCGTGTTGGAGATGCCAGTATAGTGCCATATATCTCGTGGACATCAACCCTATATACTTCATTTAGTCCATCCATTCTCTAACCGGGCTCTGTCCCCATCCGTTTATCTACCCCAGCCTCAACCATAAACTTATATCAACCTCACACATTCTCTAGAACCCTAACTAGCCTTATTGATGCTGGACCTTTTTCTTCGACACCAACTACCCTTGTGCCTATATGTGGGACAATTAATCCTATGGATGGGCGTACATGGCTTAAGCCTATCAAGAAATTGGAGTAAGAAACATTATAAACCATGTAAACTTATTGGTTTCTAGTCAATTACTAATGATTATGAATTTTGTGCTAATACTTTTTATCTCAACTTTAGCTTTGAGCTGACAGATAAAGTGCCAACTGCTATATCTAACATCTTCAAAAAAAAGTTTGAGGGACCATGGATTTGGTGGACCAACTTTCCTATGGAAGTCAAAGATATGTGGTTCAAAAAGTTCAAGGTAAATTGGATTCTATTTGTTTGATTGTAGTATATATGTGCTAATATTATAACTCTTTCTGCTTTTATACTAATGTTTCAATTTCCCTCAATGCAGAAGAAGTATAAATGGCTTTCTATTGATGATAGGAAGGTTAGGAAGCATTTCAACAGTAAAGGTGAAAAATGCATGAGAAATGCAATGTAGAGAATCAGAGACAAAGATTGCAGCGGGTCATCGATGAAGAAATGTTCAAGCAATGAGAGGATCCACAATGTAAGGCCACAAGTAAGCAAAATAGTAAAAATAGGCTTTGTGATGCTGAAGCCTCACTCCACATTAGTGGTTCTATTTCTGCATCAGAGCACAGGAAGAGACTGATAATTGCCTACACAATATTTTTCATCTCGTTTTAAGTACTCTCAACTAATTTATTTGTCTCCTTTTGTGTTTGTATGTAGACGATTGAATTGTAGAGGGATCTAACTCTATTTGACCTCTTCAAGCAAATTAAGCATTGGAAGAAAAATTATGCTTGGGTATCTGAAAAGGCTGCACAATGTGCTATAAGTATTCTTAGATCTATTGTATCATTTAATTAATTCTCTTGTTGATGTAATGCTGTCAACCTAAGTGCTTTATGGTTTGATTTTTTTCAGGAAGAATTTACTAAGTGGAAGGAAGAGATAAGTTCATAGGCGTCTGTAGAGGGGCGTACTACTGCACCTGACCTCTTTGCTGCATTTGAAAACTAACTATACTTCGATGTGGTTAGGGGCATCAATAAGAAGGGGCACATGTTTGGCCTTGGGAAGTAGGCCACTTATTATGATATGGGTTCTTTTGATAATGCTGACCAAGGTTATTTCCTATTTGAGATTTAGAACACGCGCCAAACAATTGATCATTTATGCATAGAGATGAAGGAAAACAAAAAGATAATGCATCTTCTCTTTAAACACATTGGGGTTACTCCTACTGTTGAAACTAGTCAATCCTAACCTCTGGTTCCTACTCCAACTCCTCCTGCTTAACCCTTGGCCATAACTGACTCACTTGGCACCCATGACATGTGCGATGATTTAGATAATGATTACGATGAATAGAGGACACTAGTTATGTTGAACATTAAATTATGTTCACATTTGAATTTTTTTCATGACATATTGTTGTATATATTTGAATTATTTTTTTAACTATTTTTAATGCATTTATTGATTTTTTTTTCCTTTTTTGCGTCATCAACTTAGATTGCTAGATAAAGTCGGTAAGAAATAACCTAAGGGAACAATAAAAAAATTGGGCATGGAAGGCCTATATTTTTTGAATTCAAAGGGAGAAATAGAGGCAGCTAAAATCCGCCTATATTTCCTTGGTTTGGAGTTAAATTTAAAGGCAACCTCTATCTACTTTTATTTAGAGGCAGATTTTATCTGCCTCTATTATTTTATTAGGACACTTTTTTTTGGTTAGTTTATAGGAAAATTTTTTTATTTTGAGGCCGAAAAATTTGCCTCAAATAATTTAAGACACCCTATTTAGAAGCAAAAAATATTCCACCTCTAATTGCCTTATATTTTACAGTGACAAATATTAGACTACTTAAAGAACCTATCTGAATATGTATTAATGAGGTTAAATTTTTTTTTTTTATCTTCTTTCTTGGTGCTAGAATTTAAACCCCTTTTTCAGGCAAGGATGTATAATTAGTGATTCATTCTAAGTATTAAGATGAAAAGTTCTTCTTAGGAGGGGAAATGAACTGAATATAACCTATCACAACATTCAAATTTCTTGACGCAAAAGAGTACAGCATGAAAAAAATTGAAAAAAGAAATATGTTAAATCTATCAGTTCCACTATATTCATTAAACTAATGTTTCAAAGTGTCTTGCATGTTAAGTGATAATACTATATTACTATTCCAACTGTCTATTTGTATTAACTTTATGAACAGTACAAAATGGACTCTTAATCGAACCTTATCCTACGTCAGGTTTTTGGTCAAACATTCAAAATTGGCTTATTTACCCAATTATTTGTGGGAAACAAAAAAATCTTGAGGCACTTCCTTGAGATTGCTTGTATTAACTTTATGAACAGTACAAAATGGACTCTTAATCCTAACTAATAATACATGCAAGTTGGGAATCATTGCTTCATTTTGCTGAATGGCTTTTTAAGGGGTAGTAAAGAGGTAGCACTTGATGTAATATACTCATTTAAGTGCTGACACAAGTGCATGAATTAAGAAATTGATGTGCAAGTAATCATGTCACATTCTATTTATATTATTTATTAATTCTTTTGTAGGCTGCTACAATAGGTATGCTAAATGGCATAAATATATGATAATAGCATAAAATTGCTCAAGTTTCAATGCAGTTTTTTGTTTTTTAGTAGAGTTTGAATTATATTGTTTTAGGTTATTTTTCACTCTTCATAATTGTTAAACAGCCTGTACTCCAGACAAACTAGCAAAAACTAACATGGGAGGTTCGTAAAAGGTGCACAGGATCATGAGCTCACTTTGCAAATGATACAGTGCATCCTACTTATTATGAGATGTTCTCAAAAAAGGCATGAATATTTTTGACGTCATTTTTATTTCAAAATGAGCTGTGTAAATTTTTTAGAATAATTAAGATTTTTGCAAGGGACAAGAGATTCAACAAACTCTAAAAAGAAGCCATACTAATGTTAGAATAGTTAATATTTTTTTGGCCATTAGAATGATAAATATGTGAGACTGCTAAAAGAACCATTTTCATTTTATTGATAATTATTGCATTACAAGAACGAAATAACCCCTTCAATCTCATGCCACAACTCTTTGATATTAAATATACAAGATGAGAATCTCAGACTCAACAATACTTGGAGATATCTATACACAGCCTGCAATCAATTTGCTTGCAAAGTTTCAAGCAAACTCTTTCTGATTTTTGTTTGGAGATGACAAATCCATTGAATCTATTTGAAGTCTGGATGCTATTATCCTTTATCCTCAAGCAGGGATCCAAATAGGTCAAATTCTCCAATCAATTTCTCCAGAAGTTGATTCCATAGAGTTCTTATGGAAGCATGCCCCAATAACAATGTAGCATAGCAGGAGAATAAGGCTTTCATGTAGTGAGAAGTTCCATCCGATAAGATTTATAGTGGAACATTTTAATTTCATTGATAGACTAAATGAACATACAAAGTCAAAATATGTTTTTTCCAGTTCAAACAATGGTAACTATGCTTGTATTGTGATATTAACTATACCTGTGATGTGAAGGTTTTATATTAACTATACCTGTAATGTGAATATTGTTATATATTAATTGATGTTGTAGATGTAACTTCCATTTTGTTTAACTTGTTACACATTGGTGAAGGACTTTTACATTTAGTGGCTCACAAGCAGCAATTAAAGTGCATAATAGAATGTTCAGTAAGCTTATCAATGCACCTGTGCAATTTTAATTGCTACTTGTAAGCCATATTAGATTAACAATTCACTGAATTAAACAAGTGTAACTCAGATTTTCTAAATTGGGAAATAATTACAAAAGCATATTCAGGCCATGTCATATTATACTACTGTGGAAGAATACTGAATAGGTTAAGATTAAAAATTTGAATATGAGATTGATATATTGTCATCAATTAAGAAGGAAATTAAAAAAAAATGGCCTCTGCGGCAATCATGCAACATGTAAATAAAAGCTTAAACTCAAATGCCACTAATTGCAGCATGTAATGATCCCAAAACAACATTGTACATTAATTTCAAACTCAAATGCCATTAATTGCAACATGTAGTATTATCAAACAAGCTAAGTACATAAAAGTTCAAACTCAATGTAATTTTACCCCTACATACATTAAAGTCCCAACTAAACACATTTAGTATTCTTCATGTATGGGAAGTATCGATTGGTGTAGTTTACGATTGATTAGTTGCCCACATGGGACCGCTTCTTCTAACAGTTAGCTTTGCTCTCTTCAAGGGTCGAGTCAAATTATCAGCTCGTGTACTCTGCATAAAAGGCTATGAAAATGTAAGGGTTAGTAATTGAAGTTAGTGTTCAAATACTATTAAATATAATTTAACAACTACATTATGATACATACCCTAATGGTATCCCCTTAAGTGCTAACATTCCCAGAGGCATTCCCTTGAGTGCCAACACTCCCAATATTATAATATTAAGTGCTAAGATTACATTTTCTCGTGTTATGCCCTACCTTACCATAGTTGGAGCATTTCTTTGTTAACCTTATTTTCCTTATCTCAGTTTGGCTTTCAGGCGTCTGCTTCTCATCTGCTTCCTTTCTTCTCTTTTTCTTTGGTTTCACAACTATTTTCTATATGAAGG
Organism: Ceratonia siliqua; assembly: GCA_034509205.1. Lineage (NCBI taxonomy): Eukaryota > Viridiplantae > Streptophyta > Magnoliopsida > Fabales > Fabaceae > Ceratonia > Ceratonia siliqua. The sequence continues at coordinate 7,629 of JASKGM010090908.1, forward strand.
AGGCAAAATATCATCATGGGGTGTGGACGGCCACATGTTTGAACTGCTAGGATAAACCACAAACTTGTCTTGATATCTATGATGATGAACTTCAAACTTCTTCTCTCCTGCCTAATTTGGTAGCCACCACCCATATTCCTTGTATTCCTTCTTGCACCTCTTTCTAATCATTGGCAATATAGAATCATTGAAGCTCTCAATCTTATTTCTATTCACAGCCCATTTTCTCATCATATAATTTTGCATCTCCTCCAACATTGTCATTATAGGTTTCTCTTGGGCTTCAATAATCACACTATTGAATGCCTCAACATATTGTTAAGTAGGTTGTCATACTTAGGGTGGAAACTAAAACGAGAATTGCTCTCGAATCTTGGTGGAATCAATATATGATACTTGTATGCACCATCATTGACTTTCTAAATTTTCTTCATTGCCCTTTCCATTATTGTGGATATATCGCTTTAGTTATTTTCCACACTAGTTCCTTCCACAAAGCACTTGGGAATTGCTTCTTGAAATTATTGTAGAGATGTCTCATGCAAAAATGCTAATAAACTCCAGGAAATAATTCATTGAGTGCTAGGATTAGTCCATGCACATAAGGAATTAAAAAAGTGAAATTACCACACAATTAGCTACAAAATGTAAAGCTTTCTAGGAAGCAAATATGTGTAACAAAGTAAGCTTATATAGGAAAAATTACCTTATGTTGGTCTGTAATAAAGCTATACATGTTTCCAGAATTACATCGTATGTCTTGCAACAAGTTTATCATAAACCATGACCACGAGTCCTTTATTTCTGTTTCAACCATGGCAAAAGCAATTGGAAGCATCTTATCATTGGGATTTGTCTAAACATCATCTAATAACTGTCCACCATACTTGCCCTTCAAAAAACACCCATCCAGCTCAATGATTGGCCTACATTTGAGGAAGCTATTTCTACATGTATCTAAGCATATATAGAGTCGCTCAAATGTAGGTAATAAAACCCTAGGTAAAGGTGAGATATCTTTTCCAAATTTTGGTGGCCTCTAAATCTTCAACAAGATGGTAGATTATGGGTTAAACCTTCTAACCTCTGCATAGTAATCATACAACCACTTAAATTATTCTTCAAATGAGCCATTAATCACTTCTAATGCAATCTTCTTGGCTCTACAGACTTTTGCTTTAGAGAGCCCAATGTTCCATTTCCTCTATGCTTTTCCCATTATTTCCTTCAATTTCATTTTTTGGATTTTCGTTCAATATATTTTCTATCCTTTTTCCCAACTACTTAGAGCTCATTAACTTCACCATGAAATCTCTACTGCATGAATGCTTGTTGACACAACTTCTAAGTTGCCATCTTTCTTCCCCAGATAACCTTGCTGCATATATAACCCTTTTCACACTCAGGCTTACAAGTGACCCTCGCCCTTTTAATGTCACATTTCTTAACTTTGAAACCCTTCCCTACATAGGCAGCATACGTTACCACTGCTTCCTTGAACTCATCAAAGCTACTATATATGGTTCCCACCTCTCATTTATAATTATTTATGTCTTAAAGTAACTTATAAACTGAAAATTTTTGTCTTTTCTCTACCACTTCATCATCACTTTTTTCACTATCAATACTCTTTAGTGACTCGGACTCATATTTAGAATCATCCAAACTGCTTGCAGCACCTTCATTTAATGATCTATATGTTTCATTGTTTGAAGGTTCTAATTCATTATATTCAAAAAGTGAATGGCTTGCACTCATTGATGATATGGTCATGTCTTTCTTCGAGGAGAAAGTGATCTTTATTCTTAGAGAATGCACATCTCCATTAATTTCTAGTCAACCACATTCCAACGCAGTAGCTATATCATTTGCATGGTTATTTGTTGAAACCTCTGCATGGTCTACTTGTTGGTATATAAGGTGCACCTCTCTTTCAACTTCAAATCCATCAACCTTATCGCCCTCATCTTCTCTATCATTAAACCTTATTTTTATTGAACTATCTTCATGGTCACTAACTTCCTCAACTCCCTTGTCTGGTCCATCCCCTTCTACTAATACGTATCATGGTGGGCCAAATATCAAAGATCCCTTGCATGTTCCAAACGGACCAATAACGAGATCAAGAGTAAAGAAGCTCAAGGAAGCAACGTAAGGACTTGTTCAAGCTACTTGGGTCGAGGCTCTCAATTCTCCTAACATAACACCAACATTCAAGATAAGCCTGAAAGAGAAAGAACCAAGCCTAATTCACATGATTCAAGTTATTGAGGCTAATTAGCACTTTCTATGTAATTGAACCTTATTGTAATTGCTATTTTCATGTGGGCCTTAATATTTTTAAAGTGGAATGTACAGTTATTAGGTTGAATTTATCTATGTGTTCTTAGCCACTTTGGGTGTGACTTTGGGCCATTTTGTGGCTGACTTGTAGTTTGTTTTTTGACTAGCCTTCAGTGTAGTTGGGGGCCCATTTTGTTAGGCCTTGCTAAATTAGGGTTAGGTTAATTTTTGTGGTTTCCTAGTTGCCCTTAAGAAGGGGGCGTGTAACTTTGTTCATAAGATTTTAAGACTTGGCAAAATTTTGTTTAATCCAAAAAGTGAGGGTTTTCTCTCCTAGTTCTTGACTGAACTTTGAACTTATCAAAGGTATTTTCTTTATTGTGTTCTTGCTAATCTAAGTTCTTGAAACAAGTTTTCAATAGGTCTAGATCATTAATTTGGACTTGATTTTTGTCTTCTTAGGCAAGTATTTCAATCTGATTGTGGGTTCAAGGGCTTCATTCTTACGGGTTCACATCATCTACCTCTGTTTGAATCCCATCTTTATCAGGCTCGTCAACAAATCAGGCTCATCCAAACAATGGACTACATACATCTCAACTTGCCCATGGGTTACACCAATGGAAGCCATTCTCATTGCTTTCTTGTCATCTAAAATAGGCTTAAGTCTTTTTAACAGACCCATCATGTGTTCTTTAAACCACATCACATGTCGCTTATAACCCAAATTCTTCACATAATCCTTAACCTCCCAAAAACCCCATTTATCCATATCACAATTATCCCAATAAGTCACTTGATCCCCCACTTAAGCCCTTTCAGGAGACTCAACAAATTTAACTCCATGGTGGACTACCACACTAAAGTGATCCATCACCAAACTATATACAATATTATAAAAGTTAATTATCAGAAAGTAATGCTCTATGACGTGTATATTTACAGCAAAGATAATGTTAATGCAACGTCATCAAACTTGTCCCTTGGGTCAACAATGAAAAATAAAAGTGAATGAATGAAATTGAAATTTGTAGATAAGTTAAGGGAAGAAATTGAAACCTACTGAAAACTTAAAGGACAAAATTGAGTCTTGTAGTATATGTTCAAATATGTAACAGTCTATTTCAATTCAAATACTCTATTTGAATCCTATAGTATATTCCAAATATTATATACATTTTAATTGAACATTTAGTTTTGTACAAACTTCAAGAGTCGCAATACATTTATTTTGATACAACATGTTAGCAATAATAACCTTTCCAATAAGCTGCATGCAATGAGGGACCCATAAGATTCAACTAAACTAATGCATGAACCACATTAGTGAGACCACAAAATAATAAATAAAATTGGAAATTTGAATGCAGATAGTATATTATATTTCTTCTTGGTGACACTACAATTTTGCAATAGGGGAGTAAGGAATAATGTACGAAGATTTTTACATAACATCACTAAACAAGTTTGAGTGTAAAAGAAAAGTAAGAAAATAAAAAATCCCTTTAACAAGAATCATTTACACACTTCCTTGTCTTATTGGGTTGAGAATGCAAAGAAAATAACAAATAAATTTGGGAATATGAACACAATTGTATATTTTACACATTGTTTTACAAATAATCTTCCACACACAAAAAAACTCACTAAACCTTCAAGAGATTTCACTCCTAGCTCTGATTTATGGCTAACTACACACTTCCTTCTTCACGGCTTCACAGAGTTTGCTCCTAGCATCATCCTTCAACCTAGGCACTTTAGAACTTAAATATTCCTCAAGATTTATATGCTTCAATACTTGCCTTGAGGAAAATTGACGTTGAGTACGAAATAATGGAGTGTAATTCCATGTACAAAGGACAAGTGATTTTAAAAAGCACATAAAAAAAGGACTGCCAGAATAAAATAATAGCATTCATAAGCAATACCTTAGTTATCACACACTTAACAAAGTTTATATCCATCACATACTTAACAAAGTTTATATCCTCTATCTTAGTTATTACAAGTTCACAACATAATAACTCAAGCAATATCCTAGTCATGTCCTTCATTGTAAGCATGTTCAACTTGTTCTAAGGAAGAAGAGAGAACAAAATAGTAAAACTAAAATAAAATAAAAAAAGAAAAAGAAGGCAAAGAGGCACTCGTTCATATAACTAGAGGTGTCCTTTACGTATAAATTTTGGTGTACTTGATACACTCACTAGGTGGCTTTCAAGAAATTTGTTACAAATTCATCTCAAAATAAATAAAAATGAAAGCAACAGAACCATAATACAATGGTGTTAGTTATAGTGCTATAGATTATCATTAAATAAGATGCAATAAGCAAGTGATAAAGCAAAACGATCAAATGACTTAAAGAAATTATATACATAATCAATAATGCATACAAAACAGTTAGATGCTCTAGCTTCCCAAGGTCTGCTTAGGCACTCAAAGTCATATGCTTGATCAAAGCAACAGGGTGAATCGATTAGTAGGAGAGAGAAAATAGAAGAAGTAGGAGACGATTAGGGCAAAGAAGAAGGAGAAAGAGATTGAAACATGAAATGGGAAAGGCAGAGAGTACTGCCACATGTGAAGGAGAATGAGAATTGAGAAGAAGATTGATATCTGAACGACGACGTTTGGAACTAAAAGGGGGGAAGCCACCTACTAATCAAAATGACACCAATTTTGAGTCTAGCTGGCATCATTTGCTAAGATGTCTTTTTCACTAGTTCACGCATGCGTCAATCTGCCACTTGGGTGTCATGTCACTATTTTTCGTTAGATTGCTTAACAGTGTTAGCTTCAGGGACATTAATGGTGCATTTTTAAAATATAAGGGATAATATTAAAACCTCACAAACATAAGGGACAAGCTAGATTGAAACTTTCAGGAAACATAAAGGACAAAATCAATACTTTAGCCTGAAATTTTTTAGAAGAAACTAATTAAGCTTATTGAATGAATTTTGATAAGGCTTACATTGAAATTCTAGAGGTAATTAAATAGATAATTTAAGAAAGAAAAGTCATCACTATATTTTAGATGTAACTAATTAAACAATAACCGAGGAATAAAAAATAGAAACAAAAGCTATATAAGAATATAATTAAAGAGATAATTAAATCTAAATTAATACAAAAAATAAGAAAAATAAATAGAGCATCCATACAATTTCTTCAATATCACTAACTTTTAATAATAACTAAACAATAATTAAAGAAATAAAAAATAGAACCAAAGATAAATAATAAAATAACTAAAAAAAGTTAGAGCTCAATTAATAAAAAAATTAATATTTACTTAATATAGTTTTTTCATGCATCACCAATTATTATATATAGTATGATTTATTCATAATTATTTTTAACAGGTATTGAACATGTTTATATTAGACTACTTGAAATTGAAAGATAATAAAGTACATATTTGGGCAAAATGCATTTTTTTATTACATATATATATATATATATATATATATATATATATATATATATATTTAATGAGCT
>JASKGM010090919.1:0-13414 GCA_034509205.1 Ceratonia siliqua
TTACTACCAGTCTACATATAGTTTGATCACATTCGAATAAATGAATCGTGAATTATTGCATGTCTCTATCAGTTTAATGATTGATATAATTTTTAAAATATTGATATAAAGTATGACAATATTTAGAGAGATTAGGGAGCTGTTTGGGACAGATTATTTGAGAGTATATTTAAAAAATGTTGATTTTCAAAATGAGTGTTTAGGAGAGTTTAATTTCATAAGTGCTTTTTTAAAAAAAAAAAAGAAGAAGAAAACCTGCTTTTTTTTAGAAGCTAGAATTTCTAACTTCTAAAAAAAACAGGTCCAATGGAAGAAAGATTAATTTTTTTAACAAATATACCCTTAAAATATTTCATAAATTCTCTAAAATGCACTTTTATATGTTATTTTTAATAATTTTGCATGTTCAAAAGTGTTGTTACATTTTTGCATCTAAATGCAAGATATATATATTTTTTCAGTAAAATCACTTATGCGTAATTACATCCAAACACTAAATAACTTAAAAAAATAACTTCTACTTAAAATATCTACTCAAAAGCACAAGCTTATTTAAACGCGCTCTAAGTCTACTACAATTTACTATTTATGTGTGAGTACTAGTATTTTGTTCAAGAATTGTTTAAAAATAATTTTTTTGCATTGCCTTTTCCGTAAATAAAAATTACTTTGATTGAACCATGTTATGTCATTTCTTATTCTATTTTAAGCTAGTTTAATTTTGTTTATATTAACATAATCCATACAAATACCAAACCCAAAAACACTTAAAATTTTCTATTTTTTTATTTTTGTTTTCTTTTAAATAAGTAAGGAAACAATTTCTAATTTGTTTAAACCCATTATTACCACTCCCTACTATCATCATTATTGTTACAATCATTTAATCAGGCTAACTAAAATTTAGTTTTGTAAATGAGTCAAATTGGTGCCTAATGTCAAATATTTGGGCTAAGCTCTAGCTCAATAAAAGAATTTTAAGAACAAGTTGAGCTTGAATCCGAGTTTGAGTTCAAGCTTGAACTTAAACAATTCTATTATTTTAAGTTCAAGTTAAAATAAGAATTTTAAAAATAAGTCAAGCTCACACTTAAGTTTTTTTTTTCTTTTTCTATAAAAAAATATGACCTGTAATACAACCATTACCATCACTATTATGATTCACCCTACCACCATTACTAGTTGTCTTTATCCCATCACTAATTATTGTTACACAAAAAAAATTTATTCATGTAGTTTAAACATCACAATTTTTTTGAATGAATCAAACAATAGAAAAGCTTTCTATGAAAGTATCTTTAGAAAACTTTTCTAAGAAAAAAAGTTCTTAAAAAATTATTTTGTTGAGCCTTATGTAAATTAATTTCCAATAAACATGTTAGGACATGAGGAAAAATTGTTCATTTTAAAATTTCTCCAAATATATTTGTCTAGGTTTGAGTATTTGAGAATTAAAAGAATTTTGAATTTATTACTTCCATAGTTTTAGATTTAGACAAGTCTACTAAGCTCAAATTGCACCAACGCAATGGGCATGTGGAAAAGTCCTAGTAAATTATTTTTCAGGCAATCTGTTAGGAAAATGAAGTTGGACAAGTTGGGAAAATTATTTTTTAAGTATATACATGCGTATAGGTTCCTTCTAGAAAATAAGGTAGAAACAATTGTACAGGAATCAAAGTCAAAATCATAAGTTTACAGTTCAGTTACATAAGCGGAGAGAAATCAAATGAATCAATATCAAATAAAAAAGTAATCCTAACCCGACAACTTAGGATATAACCGTAATGAATTGAAACAGGCTAACAAGCTTCAGGGAGTCACATGTCCCGACGATTATGCATATTATGGATGTATGCAATTATGTTTTGTCCAATTTATCACATGCTGTATGTTATTCAGTTATGTCCAATATCTTATGCATAACAAGCAAAACAGACACCAGAGAACTTTGTTAATATGGTTAAGCACAAAATATGAGATTAATCCTTAAGTTCCTACAAGAAGGAAAACAAGGTAAATGTTCAATAGGACCAGAACATGGAATCAAATAGATAGTTCAATATGTATATAGTAAATAGGACGCTTTCTAGTCACTATTAGACATTATTCCCACTCAGGTTTGGCGAGTGTATTACCATTGTACTACCCAAGGTGTCAAATTCATGTTACGATCGTTCTAGGCTGAAACAACATAGAAAAGGTTTACCTATTAGTGATATCAACGCTAAATCATCCCAAAATTTATAGGAGGGGTCTTCCCAGGCTTGCTTAAGCTTAGGTTCAAGCGTAAATTGGGAAAAATAGTATACATAACCTAAATGTGTCAAATGGAAGCAATAGGGTGAAATGATTTACCTATAATGACATCAATAAATGTTCTAATAGATTCCTCTCTCTAGAATCACAAAGAAATCACCCAAAAAAAAACCATAACATTCAAGAACATAACCTACCCAAAGTTTCTGCAAGGTTAGGGAAGAAAAAGAAGTGATCATAGTCAAGAATCATTAGTAAAATGCAAAAGAATCACGAATTTTAACTCAGAAGTCAAGCCTCCCGCCTTCCTGTTGAAACCTTTGTTGTTTTGAGATTTTCAGCGCTTCTGGTCAAATTTATAAAATCACATAATCGCTGATCGGTTGACTGGTCTAGGCTATTTTAAACCAATTCCCAAATTGTTTTAGGGGATTCTTCCTTACTCCTCCAATGATCAGATGATGACTTTAATTTCCAAAAATTTGCAACATAAACTCATATTTGAATTTTGGGTTAATATAAGGTTTGGTTTCTATAGTTTCAGGCAATCGTTAGTTTGGTCCATGTAGTTTAATTTTTGACAATGCAGTCCTTATAGTTTCCAATCCTGTCAATTTAGTCCTTGTCGTTAAGTGGTAAACTAACACTATTAAATGAATGACTGACGTGACATATAAATATTTACATGGCAATTTGACATGGCATAATTGCCACGTCAACTTCCAGGTTACAAAATAAAGCTCCAAAATGACGTAGTCTCTTCGCCCCATTGTTATCAGCCAATCAATCGGCAAAAATGGTGACATTTTGGATTAAGGGTTGCTATTGTTTCAGAGACCTTCCATCTGCCATCTCCTTCGCACGCCCCTGAAACCTCGACGGTAATTGGTTGTCATTGCTTTGACGTCGTGCACCGTCGTTGGTGGCGGCTAAGTACTATCATCGTCATCTTCGCTGTTGCCGGTGTCCTCTTCACCATCTCTAGCAGTTATGCCTCAATTTCACTGGTTCTGTTGGGTAAGGCAGCCATGAATGCAATGGATTAGCTTTGGAATTAAAATGCTTCATTTCTTCCGTTCTACAGATTTATTTCACAATATGAATTAAAATGGTTTGATCATTGTTTGCAATTGCAACCTCCAATGGGGAGGAACCTTGCTTGGTGTTTCTTTCAGGTATGCTTAGTTAATTTCTTGTGTTCCTTGGTTTGGCTTATCAAATGGTAAGATAAAGGGGATCCAAAGGGGATGGGGATCCCCTCTTTTTCATGGGATAATAGGCCAAATGAATAATCCCCTTCCTTTGCCAGTCTAAGCAGATTTTTTTGTATCATAATTTATCAATTTTTATCTCTTTTGAAAAATAATTTTGATAATATATATATATATATAATCAACTTTTCAATCCCTTCCTCCCTTAATTCTGTCACGCTCCACTTTAGGGCACATGACCGGCGTAGGAAATTACCTACCAGCCTAAATACTAATGCAACTAATCTCATTAACACTCATTTTTAAATGAATAATAAAAGTTAAGCATACTTTCACAAAAAAAATTATGTCAATAATTTAATAAAAATCTTGGCAGAGTTTCTTCTGAAATATGGACTATCTCAGGGTAAAAATCTATTCAAGAACAAGGTAGATATGCCCACTATCAATCAGAAGCCTCAGTGGCTTAAACAAAAAATAATAAATGGGTTCAATATGGACTGTATCTACTAACTACATATATATTATGTAATTATCATTATTATAGACCATGATCCTTATTCAGAAATGCAAAAGAAATCAACCTATCCAACAATGTCTACTACTCACTAAAGTACTCCACTTTTACTCAGAGTGTTGCCTACCAATTCAATCAGTAGGCTCAAAGGGAGCAGACAAAGCCGAAGGAAAATCACCAGTGACCTAATATGAAAAATGTTAAAATTCAAGGGGTGAGTCCATCGATTCAGTGAATGAAAAAACAGACTTACCAATTGATACATGAACTCCTAGGTATAAGGTGCATTGCTAGTTAAATCATGTGAAACCTCGTTTTGGTAGCTAAAGAAATAATTTCAATATAATATGCATCTAATGCACCTTACGTCTGGGAAATAAAATAATTTGTATTTCGCATTCATATTACAATAATATTTAATAATATGAAGTTCCAAGAATGGTTGAGTCCAGAAAATACTTCAATAAAGAAAATCATGAGTTCCTAGGATCCATAACAATTTAAGGGGAGAACCCAAACTGAGAAAACAATATTCCCGCTCCAGAAGATAAAACTCAACTAGAAGGTAACCCGATCCTTACCTTTGGGAACTACACTCACCGAATGGAAATATCAAATTTTCTGTTTCCTTTCAGAGCATTCTTATCTGGAGGAAACCATTTATAATAAAGCTCAATCTTCTGCCAGGAACTGCACTCACTGACAGAAGTACCCTTTATTAGGAACTGTCCTCAACTGATTAAGGTTGTGACTTAGGTGCACCTAGTGGTTCTACCACCACTCTATTACGGATCCCCGAATACAATTCTAAATCACTTTCATAATTTTCATACCATTCATACTTTCCCAATATCAATATTTAGATACTTTTCATACTGTGAAACATAATAATAAATTTCACACACACACACACACACACACACACATATATGTCACTTTCCTCAAAATCACTTCCAAATCATGTTCAAATAATAACATTTAACTACAAAGTAAACTTTAATGATTCAGGTATCCATAGGTAAGTAAGAATCCACTCATCATTGCTAAATTTGGAAACTTAGTATCAATCTCCAAATAATTCTACTACAAGGATAAGTTGGTTCCAATAGGTTGGTTTCGGATAACCTATGTGCAAACATATATGCATAACATATAAGTATACTAAGTTTTCCACCACTTTTCTATTATGACTCTAATAACTAGGAGAGGACTTAATTTGCATAACTATGATTTTTAGTCCAACCATACTTGAACAAGAATTGTATTATAGTTAAACTTCTGGATTTACAACCATTGATAATAGTTAGAATTTCACAGTCAAACTATTATAGTTAAACTATATATATAGTGAAATGTTTGTATTTCACAGTCAAACTTCTCAACATGAACTCAGCTAGTATTTACAAAGTCAGAGGTTATTAGTAGTACGGAGTCAAAATGATACTTTACTAACTTAGCAAGAATGAATTTGAAACTAAGTTTTCTTTCTAGCATTTCATCGAACAGTTGGTGTGCATTCCCAAACAAATTATAAATGTCCAATAACTAATCATTGAATTTGAGCAAGGAAGAAGGGAATGGTGAAAAAAATTTCAAAGCCACAACAAGTAGTGTAGAGGATTGACTCACAGCTATACTTACTTAGAGGAAATTGCAAAACTCCAAAGCTTGCTTTCCCCCTCCCCAAAAAGTGACTCTACAGTAGCTTTCTTCACCATTCAACGACTGCTAGAACGACGGCCAAATGGAGCACCACGCCCCCAGCAGTGATGGACGTAGATGATGGTTAACGGCAACAAGAGTAGTGGAGGCTGGCCGACGGTAAGCGACGGCGAGATTGGCTCACGGTGGCGAAAGAAAATGAGCGAGAGAAAGAGAAAGCAATTTTTTTTCCTGATGTGCAGAAGGGGCACTGTGAAGGTGTTATGAAGAAGGGGGAAATTGGTGCGTTTTATTTTATTTTATTTTTAGGGATTATAAAGAGAGAGGGACCTTTTTGTAATTTTTTTAAAGTTATGGGTTTGCTATTTAGTACTTAAGCTTTAGGTTATTTATAGTTAAACCCTCATTTTGTTTTATTTTATAGTTGAACATTTAAAATTGTAAATCTTTATTTAAAAATTAGGCATTACAAATTCATAATGATACCATACTTATACAAAAGCACCTACTGCCACTAAAACATAAAATAATTGCTACATATGAAAGATAATTAAAACAAACAATAAGAAAAGACAATGAAAGTGGATGGTTTTTGACTTCTTGGTCTGTGAAGGGGAGTAGGCAAATTATTGGTCTTAAATAATGATAATGGACTTATTTTACTCCTTATTTTGATGTGTCGTTATAGCCATCATTGCCGGTAGCCATTGTCGCCGATAACCTTCATCATTGGTGGCCATCATTTGCATTTCTTGTTGCCGTTGTCTCTTCATTTGGGTTTTCAAAAAATATTTCACTTCATCACCTGAGTTGCCATGTCCGATGACAGAAGGTTCATTTACTGTATTTTCTAAAATAAGTTGAGATTGTTACATTATTGTTATTAACCTAATGTGGCTTATTAATCAGAAAACATGTTTGGCTAGACAATGCCTACATAAGTACACCAATAAATGAGTGTCACACATAAGAAACATGACATAGGATGCACTGATTATGTATGAGAATGATTGATAAATGGCACTTTTGATATGATTATGTATGAAAAGGATTGATCAATGAAAGAGGGAAATGATACTTGATACTTGATAGCTATGGTTCAACAAACTTAAACAATAAGAAAATTGAAATTCTTATTAAAATTAAAATTAAAGTAGTAATAAATTAAGTTAATGGTAATTTTAATAAAGTTAAGCTACTTTTGCTTTTATATATCATGGGTCATGCTATCTCTTTGCTTTCACCTCAACATAGACTGCTCATATAATCAAATTCAGTTAGTTATTTGTTGTTGTCTTTAAATATTAATTTTATAATACATTATATATTTTTTTGATATCTCATAATTTAGAATTATCTCTTATAATAAAAATGAATATTGAATCTTATAAGACACTAACATGCTCGAAATATAATGTGCTAATGAAGTGGATTATACTCATGTTTATTGTAAGGAGTATGTTTACCCTCCCCTCCCAATTTTAGCAGCATTGAGTTTTATTTACATTTTTTTTGCACTAGCATAACATCATATTTTTTTGTAATTTATTTGATTTTATGTGGTTAGTTTAGTTTATATTCATTAATTTTTTTAATGTGTATATTTATTAGTTTATATTGTTTAATTTTATTTAATGTACATATCCATTAATTTTGAATATTGAAATAGATATAATTTAGAAGTTAATTGGAAGCTGTATGAAGGCCAGGAATTTGAAAAATTAGAGGAGGCTTGGTAATTTTGGGTCAACTATAGTGGAAAAGTTGGATTTGGTGTTAGAAAACAAATGTTCAACAAAAGCAAAATAGATGAAAAAATTGTGTCATGCAAATATGTATGTTGCAAAGAAGGTGTTTGTAAAGGAAATATGGGTGATAAAAGGCCTAGATCAGAAACAGAACAAATTGTATTGCAAGAATAGTACTCATGTACATTAGAGAAAGTTATAAATTTAAAGTGCATGTTTTGTTACTAAGCATAATCATGAATTGCATCATCCACAAATCACCCACATGTTTGCATGTCAAAGAAAAATGTCTCAAGTGTAAGCTTATGAGATTGATTTAGCAATTGACTCAGGGATTAAACAAAAGGCTTCATTTGAATTGATGAGCAGTCAGGTTGGTAGAAGAGTAAATCTTGGATACACCCAGTTAGACTTAAATAATTATCTTTGTTCTAAAAGGCTAAGAAACATGGCATATGGGGAGGCAGGCAGTTTATTACAAATACTTCCAACAAGAATCAGTTGTGAATCATCATTTTATTATGTAGTCCAATTATAACCAATATTTGTTGGGCAGATGCAAAAATGATCATTGATTATGCTATCTTTGGTGATGTGATCACACTTGATATTACATATAGCACTAACAGGGCATGTAGACCTTTGGTTTTATTTGCCAGTTTTAATCATTATAGAATGGTGGTAATTTTTGGAGCTACACTTCTTTGTGATGAGACAGCAGAGTCCTTTAAATGATTATTTGAAACATTCTTGGAGGCACACAAGAAAAAAAAACCTCAAATTATTTTTACTAATCAAGACCACGCAATGGCTGAAGCTTTATTTGAGGTGATGCCTAAAACATATCATGGATTATGTACTTGGAACTTGATGCAAAATGGTATTAAACATCTTGGCAATTTGATTAAAAATGGTTCTAACTTTCTGAGAGACTTAAAGGCATGTATGTACCAGTATGTAGAGGAAAATGATTTCCAAATAGCATGGGATAAAATATTAAGTGATTACAATTTTGAAGACAACAATTGGCTTAGTGGAATTTATAAAATAAAAGGCAAATGGGCAAAATGCTACATAAAAAATGCTTTCTCACTAGGCATACGAAGTACACAGCTTAGTGAAAGCTTAAACTCTTATATAAAAAGTTGCATGACACCAGATTTGGATATAATCTAATTTTTCAAGCACTTTGAAAGGATAGTTAGTGATAAAAGATATAATGAGTTGTAGTCTGAATTTGAAGCTAGGCAAAAATTGCCAAGATTGAAGATGTAAAATTTAACTGTGCTGAAGCAAGCTGCTGAAATCTATACTCTTACGATTTTTAATATTTTTCAAGAAGAATATGATTTATACTCTGCAGCCTCTATAAGATATAGCAATGAAAGTGAATCAATTCATGAGTATGTGGTTATGATCATTAATGCAGATTTAGAGTTCAAAGTATTATTTAATGCGATTGATAACACAATTTTTTGTAGTTGTAGCAAGTTTGAGAATTTTGGCATTCTATGTTGCCATGCATTAAAAGTTTATGATATAAAAGATATGAAATCAATTCCTGCCCAATATTTTTTAAAAAGATGGAAAAAGATGCAAGAAATGAACTTGTACAAGACATGCATGCGAGAATTATTCATGATGATCCTTAACTCAATATCACACAATGATATAGGTAGCTTTGTCCTAAGTTAGTGAGGTTAGCAACTGAGGCAGCTGATTGTGAGGAAGCATACATGTTTATGGATCAAGTTGTGGTTGAGTTGAATAAGCAAGTTCTAGATATTCTAAAATGACATATGGGTGATTATAGGAATGGAAAAGATACAACTGATTGTATGGCTGGAAAAAATAATAATTTGTGTAATATTAGAGGATTGAAGAGAAAAGAAGGTAAAAAAATTAGAAAGCGACCAAGAAGTTGGGTTGAGAAGCAACGCAATAGGAAGAAATCACAAAACAAGCAATTAAAGGTACATTAGTTTTTAATTTAATATATAGTTTTGTCTTTAAATTTTAGAACATACTAATAGTAAATTATTTTTATTTGCACAGGGCAATGCTTCTTCTGTCATTCATGATGTTTCAAGTTCTCAGCAGTAATTTCATTTCAATGAGGTACAACTTTTATTCTATTAACTTCTAACATGGCTTTTCTTCTCAAGTTTCAAATAACTTTTCATTAGTGTTAATTACTATAATATAGGTAATTCTTATTATGCAAGATATTTGTAGTCATACTTTTCATCCTTTATTGTTTCAAGGATTGAATAAAACTTCAACGGTATGTTGGTTAAGATTTAAAGTTCTTATGTGAAGTGGTATTTTTTTTAAGTGAAAAATACTGAAATGCTATTTTTCTTTTTAATAAATATATTTTGCAGGCATTAGGCACTAATTTCAATCAAGCATCATGCCCTATAAGTGATATGTCCAATTCTACTGTCCACTAAATATAAGTCTAAGGTAATCTTTTATCTTGTGATTCTAAATTATTGACTTACTATAAATATATAAACTAATTTTAATTGTTTGTTTGATGTTATGCATAATAGGTAGATTTTGGTGGTGATAATCTTGGTGGTAATGATCTTGGAGGTTTTTTGAGCTTTGCACTGTGCATAATTGATTCTTTATAGAGTTGATACTGTAATTTATATGATGATATCTTCTACTTTGTACACTACCTTGAGGTGCTTTTTGTTAGGGAGAAATTTAATACTATTTGGTATTTTATTTAATTTACTGCTTGATTTCTTGGGATCATCATAATAATGTAAATACACAGGATCATTAGCAAAGTGAGCTCATAACCCACCCAATAGGAACTTCCTAAGATTCAAGCAGTTATTGTATTTTTTGTTTTAATTCTACAGTTCAGTCATGCTGTAACTTCATGTAAGTTTTCATGTCTCTAGATTAGTGCTTCTCTTGGATTGGCATTCATATTCCACATATAGTTGTTCCATGTACAGTTGTATTTACATATTAAGTGTCTAGTGGGTTGGAAGATGTTGTGGTTTCTCATTTTCAGTTTACAAATGATATAGTTCTTTTTCTAGAGCAAGATAGGGGTAGTTTTGACAATGTTCTTTTAATCCTTCATCTCTTTGAGATTCTAAGCTTGCATGTTCGGCTACTTGTTCTAGTCCTTGCAAGTTTATTTCTCAGAACTATAACTCTTTTGGCATTTTTGGACAGAATTGGGCATACTCGAAGAACTTGGATCAATTTCTTTGAATCAAGTTTAAAGGATTTGGCCATAATAAAGATGCCATTATGTGGCAATGTGCAGTTTTTACAATGATTTGGTGTATCTAGTAGGAAAGAAATGATGCATCTTTAATTGAGTGTCAATGTCTACAAATGTATTACGAGATAGGGTTCTATCTTTGGCCTCCCTTTTGTGTTCTGCTCATGGTTGCTTTATGGGAATTTCTTCCTGTTAATTTTTGTTTTTTTGTTTCTTCTATTAGGAGAATTTCTTCTCCTCCATTTGTGTATGTATCTTCCTTTCTAATGAAGATTCTTTTTCTACCAAAAAATAAGAAAAGAGCCATGCCCGTCTATTGTAATGCTCAGTGTTGCAGAACATTGAGAGTTTCATATTTGAAATCCAAGTTAACGACAAGTTTGACCACAAATGTTGCAAACATGTTCTTTATTTGTCACTACAAAGAAGGAAGCAAAGATTTATGAAGGTAGGGTCTGATATGTTTGCTATTATTTGGAACACTTGTAGTGGCTGAAACTTTGAGGACAAGTTTTTTACAACTAAATTGCTTTAAACTCTTCCACATAATGTCTTTAACTAGGAGTGCCTGTTATACCTTCAAGACTAGAAACTAGAAATAGTAGCAAACACAACTTGAAATAACACTCTTATGAGTAATTATGCTAACAATATGTGTAGATTCAGGTATGAGTAATTAATTGTTACATTGGCAAGTTATTTGCATCTCACTGCACTTCCTAAATAAAATATTGGCACATATCAAACTAAAACTTGAAAAGGTAAATCAATACCTAATGAATTATGTGCATTATGTATTTTTCTATCTCAGAAACAGCAGTCCACTTATTTTCACACTTTCAAGCAAGTACTTTCATCTCACAGAGGCTTTTAGGAATTTTAGCAATTTAATGCCATTCACCAAAATTAAAGCCCTCTGACTACTTCTAATAGTTTCTTTAAGGGTGTCTCCCATATATATATATATATATATATATATATATATGTATGTATGTATGTATGTATGTATGTATGTAAAGGGACTCAAATGGGGGCAAGGAAAGCTTCTTCACTTTTACATCTACAAAATAGTAACAAAACTAAACATGTCCAATATCAAATGCAATCTAGGAAATAATCTCAACTTGAACAAAGGGATCATCTTGTTGACATGAACAATGCTAGGTATTTCAACACCAGTGTACAATAGGAAAAAAGCCTTTTTAAAATAAAAATGCATGCAATAAAATGTCCTCCTGATTGCACATCATTATACTTACTTGAGTCCAATTATCAACTTGGATGTTAAACTTTTGAATGACTTCAGCCACATCTTTTTGGGCACTACTTTGCCTAAAATTAACACATTGACGGATCAAACAATTATTTGGCCACATTGTTTTAAATTTCTTGTGTATAATATTATAAGGATCATATTTTAATAGAAAATGCAATTTTTTTCTCTTTTTGATTTTTAAGAACACACACGAGCATTTATAAATATAGAATACTCATAATAGAATAAAAGGTAAACAAAATAATCCAAAATTAAGTTTTTAGAAAAAGTACATATTTACACGACTTAAATACATTAGTAGTTACTAATTAGACAACTCCATTCTCCGGACATTTTAACATTTAAAGCTTCCAATTCCCCAAGTCAGTGCTAAGATAGAAGGTCTCATATTCAAAATCCAAACTCTCTGAAATTGGATATAAAACTTGTCATGCCCCAATTCTAGGCTCGTGACTGGCATAGGAAACCACCGACAAGATGGCATCCTACAAGCCTATGCACGTACATATGTATCATAATGACACAATACAAGCAACATGCAAGACCCTTTCTGACACAATACCATGCAGATGCTAATCCAATTGTCCAAAACTTGGCTGTTGCTCCATTTGTCTTCTTGGAATACCTACATCATAAACTGCAAGGAAGAATAAGGGAGGGGTAAGTCACAGACTCAGTGAGATGGAAACCTCTACCTAAGGGTACAAGTTTGAAAATAAAAATAATATACACTTGTAGATTGCTATAAATGAAAACTCATTAGTATAGAAAATTTTCTTGATATAAGCATAATTCACGGAAATATGAATGCATTTAACAGGATGGACTGCTTCTTTACAAGAGAAACTCTCACACTCACATATATCATACACTGCACTGAAATAAGTTGCCTGTCAGAGACATCATTCAATTCATTGAGGCACAAATCCGGAGTAATCTCATGGATAACACTATGTCAAAGTATAGTCCATGGACAATCACTTATACTAGGCGCACCTAGGGTTTCTCTATGGAAGTAGCTAAGGATCCACCAAAAACCCACTTTATAATTTCACAATACACATATACAAATATATCAAAGCAAAATAAGAACGTTTTAAAGAGAGGAGAAATTCCACATAAGAATAAGAGTTTGGTAACAATGTAAAGAATAGGAACTTAACATTGTAAAATGTGCATGAGCAATGATGCTCATTTAAAACATAATATGTCAATAATCTTTCATAAACATGTATAGTTATTAGGATAAAAGAACAATAATACCATAAGTTTAGAAATCATTAGAGCATAGTTTGATTGCTATAGATAGAAGAACCAATACATATATGTATATAGATATAGAAAATTCTTGTTACCAAAGGCAGAGAATTTCCACTCACCTTGTTAGCTCTTAAATCTAGTACATCATACAGCTAACCAAAATTGTCTTTCATCTCTTAGAGACAAGAGGCTGAGGAATAGCTATATAACATCTTTACACTTTACTCG
>JASKGM010090930.1:0-13413 GCA_034509205.1 Ceratonia siliqua
GGATGGATAACATAAAGGTGGGCACTCTGATAGATACTTTATTGGTTTTCTAAGAACAATCAAAGGCTACTATAAAACTTGGTTAGAGGTAATCGTTTTAACCCTGCAAATCCATTAACCATTATTTTCGTCTCCCTCTCATGTTGAGAGATCAAGGACGTGACTACATCAAAGGAGGCTTGGAACTTTTTTAAGATTAAATTCAAGGATTCCGACGAGGTAATTTCTATTAAACTTCAATCTTTATTGAGAGAATTTGATACTTTATTAATGAAAGAAGACAATTCAATACAAGCATTTAATAAACACGTCTCACTCATAGTAAGTCAGATTAAAATCTATGGAAAAACAATAGAAGATAATAAAATTACATGAAAAGTATTGAGAAGTCTTCCTCTTAAATTTAATCATGTGGAACTTGCTATTGAAGAATATAAAGATTTTTCTAAACTTACTCTAGAAGAATTAATGAGCTCTCTTGAAGCTTATGAAAAAAGAATACAAAGATTTGAGCAACTGTTAGAGCAAGCTTTTTAATTTAAATTTAATATCTTCAGAAAGGATGGAGATAGGAAAAATGATAACCACCGTCAAAACTCTAGAACGAGAGGAGTTTCTAATAACCGTGGTAGGACGATAGGAAATTATAAAAATCAAGGGAGTAATAGAAGAAATGCTAGCTCCTATTACAATTTGTGTAAGAAAAATAATCACGATAAAAAAGATTACCGGTTTAAATGCAAGAGGTGCAAAAGGCACACTCATTTTGAAAAAAATTGTTGGTACAGTAAAAAAAGAGAGGCTAATTTTATTAGAAATAACGAATTCCTTGATCAAATATTTTATTTTGCCTTTTCTGCTTATCAAGAATCAACGAATATTTGGTATCTTGATAGTGGTTGTTCAAACCACATGATAAGCAACAAAAGTTGATCCCCCTCTCTCTTCTCTATCCTTCTCAGTCAGAGAAGAAAGGTGTCACCAAGTGCTTTGAAAGCTTAAGAGAATGGCTGCTATATGAAGACAAAAGTCAATGGATTGAACAGATGAGAGGGATGCTGAGTCTGTTGGCTACTGTGATCTCAACTATGACATTCCAAGCTGCCATCGACCCACCTGGTGGTGATGATATTGATAAACAATCTCAACAATATGAAGATTTCATACTCTTCAATACTATTTCTTTTGGAGCTTCTCTGGGAGTTACAGTCTTGCTTGTGAGTGGAATCCCTCTGAAACATAGTTTCCCAATTTGGTTCTTATCAATTGGCATGTGCATCACTCTCACCTTTCTAGGACTTACCTATTATAATAGCATCCAATTGGTGAACCCAGCAGAAAGGAGAGTCAGCCGAGCAGCACCTTGGGTTTGGAGTACATTTATCGCCTGCATAGCTTTGATCCTCACAATCCGCTTTATTATTTTTTTGTACATGGGCCTCCACAAACTCAAGTCCTCACCTCCAACAAAAGGGAGGGATTATGTATACTTTAAAGTGTTAATGTGTTATATATTGTCTAATATGAGTGTTCATGTATAATTTTGAAGTAACAGTGTATTATATATTGTTAAATATGAGTGTTCCGTCCATGTGTAACTCCTTAAAGTGTCTATGTCTCATAAAACAGGCTTTTTGTTTATTTGTATAATAAATTAATATTTTGGTCCTTTTTGTTTTTTCGTTCCTCTAATTTTTTTGTAGTTTTTTTAAGTTATCGTCACTCATTCTTTTCTTTTCTTCTTTATTAATTTTTATCAAAGGTGCACAGATAGGTATGCTCCAGAAAAGTAAGAACGATGCACATGTCTATTAATTAAAGGTTAGGCATTAGTTTAAGCTTACAGTGAAATTTGGTCATCTTTATTTATGTTTAAATAAAATTGTTCAAATTAGGAAGAAAAAAAACTTAGTTGGCTGAATTTGATAGTTATAACAAATATTATATTTTTTTATCCAAACAATGTCAGAAAAATTAATTTAGAATTATTTTTATAAAATTATATTTTTGTCTATCATATTTCATTTATTAAAAAATAAATTTATAGTGTACAAAAATAAAAATAGTATAAAGATCGAAAATAAATAAAAATATAATATACATAATTTAAAAAAGTGAACATATTAATAATAGATCATCTGAGCCCATTCATTTTCACGACCTATATCCCTACGTAATCTCTCCTATACATGTTAATGGTTAATGAACTTTTTGGAATAAATAATGGTGTAACGTTAGAGAAAAATAATTAAATGATGCTGTTATTTATATGATTAAATGACATTATTATGTTATGAAAAATAATAATGTATGAGATAAGTTTATATATTATTTTTCAATATTTTATTACACATATTTTATTATTAATTTAATATAAAATAATAAAATATATAAATATTGTACGTGAAAACAAAATGTAAAAAAAATATGAATTTAGCACTAACACATAATTTAGTAATGATTTTGAAGCGCACCAAAAGACAAAGTTTTGTTAATATCAATATGTAGTAGTGCGCTTGGAGAGGGAACATGGAATTCTAGTCCAATTGGAGAGGGAACGTATCAATAATAATTACAAGACAATGTCTTTAAGTGGATAAAATTATACAAAATTGATGCGAAATAGGATCAAAATTAAAAATAATAATAAGTAAATCATGGAGAAATTTTATTCTCGTACATTTTAATCATGGAGAAATAAGTTTTTATTTTTTTATTTTAAAAAAATTTAAAATAAAGTTAAAAAATAATTAAAATACAATACTTAAAAAATGCAAAAAAATTTAAAAAGATGTAAAAATATAATAAATATGATTAAAAAATATAAATATATAAATATATCGATACCTTCAAATATCTTAAAATTAGGTTCATCGTAATAAAAATTTTCGTTCTAGCAGTCCATATTTAAAGCCTAGCTTTCGTAGTTGTTACATTTTCTTTATCTTACCTTATCATTTTGTTTATTTGATGGTATTCTTTTGATTTGTTTGCACTTTTTAATATTACAGTCTTGGCTCCATGATAGTACTCTCTCCTCTTTCTGTTTGTATTTCTTTTTCAACTTCATTTTAACACTATATTTAAAGCTATAACGATGTGAATGCATTACAATTTCACACAAAAGATAAAATGTTCATTTGTTTTATTATGGGTCCCATCTATAGAATCCAACTTCTTTTATGTGAATGCTGGTAACATTGGAGAGGTGCGACGTTCTAATAGTGCAAGGATAGAGGCAACCACCTAGAGAGAGAGAGAGAGAGAGAGAAAAGCAAATCGATTCTACTCATTGATTAAAACTGAAGCCATTACAGGTTTATATACTGACGAAGATAACATAATCAACTAACTAATCTCACTTCCTTAACATAAAGACTAACAGAATTGCTAATGAACATTATCGTTCCAATTAATCGGTTTCTTTCTTTCCCTCGCTGAACGCTCGTTCTTATGCTCATTCCCTTTGTTCGTAATAGACACGGTAAAAGTAAATATACAAAAATTGAAATAGAACAAATTTCACTTCAACTATACTTTTTTTTTAAAAGTAGGTTAATATAATTTTTAGTTTCTATAATTTTATTAAATTTTTGTTTTCATTTTTATAATTTTTTAATTGACTTTTCAAAATTTTGATTATTTTTAATTTAATCTTATTGTTACTCACTATTATCATTTTATTAATTAAATTAAATTATTAAAATTATAATTATCAAAATTAAAATTTAAGTAAAATTATAAAGACATTTTTTTCTATTAAAAAATTTTAAAATTTAAAGAAATGAATCTTTAAAATTTGGGTGTTGCTCCTCTACTACCCCTTCCTCTACCATTCTTTTTTTTTCTGTTTATTTTGTTATTTATCTATTTTCAATTTTTTGTATTTTTTTGCAATTGTTTTGAAATTTGTTTAGAATTTCTTTGAAATTTGTACTTTTCCCTAAAAATTTATATCATATAATTCTTTTTGATTTTTTGTTTACTTTTTGTAAACTTAAAATTTATTTCTCATCATTAAAAAATTAAACAAAATTAAATTAACAAAAAAAAGCTACCCTCCCAGCATGACAGCTTAGACAAATCCTTATAATTTATGTACTTACCAAGCAAGTTGAAAAATGGGTTGGATTCTTAAGAGATACTGAAACAAGAGGTTTTAATAGCCTCGATGTTAATATTTTATTTTATAATTGCTATATGCCTATATGTAAAAATAGAACAAAATAAGATAATATATATTTTATTTGCACTAATAATATAAAAGAAAAACACAAAATCTAAGTAATTAGGTACAACTATTATTATTACAAGGGTCTTGATATATAGTAACGTGCATATCAATTTACTTTTTATATATTATTAGAATCTGGGCATGAATCAACGTACATATAAATTTACTTTTTTTAAAAAAATTTAATTATTTAAAAAATTAAAATTTTAATGGCCTATTATTTAAAAAAATAAAAAAATAATATAAGAATTATATTGACTAATTACTCACTATCTCTTAAAAAAGAAGAAGAAAACATTAAAGGAATAGTATAGGAATAATATGACAAATTTAGTCCAATGATTTAACTCTTAAATCTTTGGGGTGCAACATAACCAATTATATGTCACATCGTATTTTTTTAAAATGAATAAACGACAACAATGAGTTTTTTATTTTTTAATAATACCTTTCTTTTTTTGCCTCCTATCCATTATAATCGTTCAAAATGAATAAATTATTACAATTTGACAAACATAACCGAATCTATTTCCCTTAATCCCACTTCTTTTATAATCAGAAATTGAGTTGAACAACCTTGGGCACAAATTAATTTTGCGGGAGACAAAATTAAAGAAGAGCTGTGACTCAACTAGGTTGTTGCTTTTCATGTCCAGAGATCACTCAACTAGGTTGTTGTTTTTGGATTTATGTTACATTTTCTTTATCGTACGTACCTTATCATTTTGTCTTTTTCGATTGTATTCTTTGATCTGTATGCAATTTTTTAAAGCAAACTGCAAAATGCTATTATTTACAGTCTTGTCTCCATTATAGTTATCTCTCCTTTCTCTTTTTCTATCTCTTGCTCAACTTCATTTTAACACTATATTTAAAAAAATGAAAATTAATAGAATAAAATGAAAAACAATGTAACAGATTTTTTGTATTTGTATGTTTTAAAAATTAAAGATGAGAGTAAACTAAGAGGGAAATAATTCCTACTTTTTTCTCCTCAAAACACAATTTTTGTTGTTCCAAAGTATGAGTAAAAAGGGAGAACACTAATAGCCAAATGTACAAAAAAGAAAAAAGGGAGAGAACAGTATTTATTTTATTTATTTATTAATATTATTACCCTTTATTTTTATAATCTAAAATTTTATTCTGTATTCATAAATTCATTAATACTTATTTTATTTATTAACTGATAATACTATCCTTTATTTTTAAAATCTAATTAAAATTCATGCTTTAAATTCATATTTTTACGTATTGTACAGTTAAAGAAATTTGCCCTAAATAAGTAACTTTCACTCCATTTTTTTTATTCCAGTCTGTTCTTTATGAAACTTTTAAACATAATCTAAAGTACCGTAAAAATGTTAATCCGAAGAAAGAGGAATATTTTTCTAATTAAGATAGATTTTTTTATGTTAAAAAAGTAATATAGGACTGATGTAACAGATTTGATCCGAGGGTCAAACTCCCAAACACATAAATATTAGTATAAACTATTTTATTTTAAAAAATTAAAAATGATAAATATATTTTAAACTCTAAATAACTTTAAATAACTTCAACTTGAAGCTTATTCAGTGACATACTTATTCTATTATCTCACTTTTAAAAAAATAAGAAATATTTATTTTATTTAAAATGATTTATCAGATAACTTTTTAGATTAAAGTCACGTAGCTTCAAGACTCAATAATTTTGTTTCCTGTTGAAGTAGTCTTCGACCAAAAGGAGAAAAAAGAAGAAGTGCCCAAGTAATTGATTTTGCCTTTTTTTGTTCCTATATGAATTTAATCTTCTCCTCTCTTTGTTTTTCCTTTTGCAGTTTTCATCTTTTAAGTTATCTTCACTCGTTCATTTCTTTTCTTCTTTGTTAATTCTTATGAAAGATGCACATGTCTCAAAGGCTAGGTATTGGTTCAACTTGAGGATGTAAAATTTAATTTTATTGAAATAGGAATCTTTAACTATCATGAAAATCACATAATCATCTTTTATATGAAAATAAATACTTCATAAAACATACAGGAATCAACCATGATGTCCTTTTCTTGAAGAAGGCTTGTAGAAATTATTTCTCTCACTTAACCCTTTTTCTTTGCTTTACCAGAACTAATGAGAAAATCTGATAAAAATATGTGGGTAGAAAAAGGACAATTCCTATGTACAAATAAAGCAGTTATCCTACTTCCCATAAAAGTAGGTAGATAGGAAAATAACTTCTCCTATTATCTTTCACTAATTAAGTAACCGTGTATCTCTTTTCCAAAGCTAATAACCACCTTATTTGAGATAAGTCTAAACAATGTCCATAATGTATATCATTCTACTATTAAGGATTACAACACAATGTCTTTAAGCAATGTGGATAAAATTATACAAAATTGATATCAAATAGGATCAAAATTAAAAAAATAAGTAAAATATGAGAAATTTTTATACACATATTTTAATTACATTTTATATCTCAAAACTATTAAAAAATTTAATTTACAGTCAATTTAGAATTAAATTTATAAGGAAGGAAATTTTTGTTTAAATAATCAAAATTTTCATCATGTTTAATTTATTAAAAAATTAGAAAATAAAAATATATTTTAGAGTGAACAAATTAAAAAATGTGATAATATAAAGAATGAAAATAAATAACTTAAATACAATTTTTGCCGATCTAAATTTGTCAAAGTTTTAATTTGCTCTTCTTATTTTTAATTTAAATAATAATCTTAATTTTTAACTATTTTTAATTTGAATAATAATCTTATTTTTTAAAAAATTTTAATTAATTTCCTCTGTCGTACTTTTATTTATCCACAATTGAAAAATGATAAAGTTATAGTTACACACTGAAAAGACCCAAATACACGGAGAGGTTGCTCATCCTTATCCTCTGGATGTAACCTTGAGAAAGACCCAATTAGAAACATTTTTTATTAAAATAAGATAAAAGTTTATCCTAAAACCGACTTTATCAAGAAAGAATACTTTTTTTAGGTCATGGAAGAATTTTATGAAAGTAAAGTTTTTCGTTCTGGTAATTTTCAGTCCATACCTTGCCTTACTTTTGTTCACATTTTCTATATCTGACCTTATCATTTTGTCTATTTGGATTGTATTCTTTGATTTGTTTGCATTTTTTAAAGAAAACTGCAAGATGCTACGAATCACAATCTTGTCTACATGATAGTGCTCTCTCCTCTCTCTTTCTCTATCTCTTTCTCAACTTCATTTTAACACTATATTTAAAAAAATAAAAATTAATAGAATAAAATGAAAAACGATGTAAAAGAATTTTTATAAGAGGGAAGTAATTCCTTTTCTTATCTCCTCAAAACACAATTTTATTCCTCTTAAATTGTGAATAAAGAGAGAAAACATCCATAAGTAAATACATGAAAAAAAAAAATAGAGAAGAGAATACTGATTTTATTTAGAACAATGTTATTTGTATATTATTTTTTTATGTTTTTCTTATTTTTTTATTTTTATTCAATAATATATTATATTATTATCTACTTCCTCTAATTCAAATGATATGTGATTTAAGATAATGCTATAAGAATTAAAAAAATTATTAAATAGTCTCAATTTTAATAAGAAATAATTATTTTTTAATTCCTTAGGTGATCAAATCTATCAAATTATGGTCATTTATTTTTTATCAATAATTTTTTAGATTGTTTCTAAAAAAAATTAGAAAAAAAAAGTGGCTATTCGATCTAGATGAACAGTTACAATTTACTCTATGGCCCGATTATGACCGAATCCCAACTCGTTTGATAGGCGACCATCAATTTAATTATGCCTTCCCAAAGCACGCTCCAAATTATATTAATTATTTTATTTGTTTTAAATTATTTATTATTTTAAAATTTTTATTTTATTTAAAATTATCTATTATTTTATATTATCAATAAAATATTAATTATTAAAAAATTTTATACTTTTACACCTTAATTTTTAATTGTTATTGTAATTTTCTTCCTAATTTATTAATTATAACATATTGCACCATAAATTATCACAATTTAGTTAAATTACTATCTATCATTTAATTAAAAGTTAAAATTAATAATTTTAATTAACATAAGCTAGTTATGTAATTAAAAAAAATTTATAGAAAAAAAAATATATTATGTAAAATAACATAAATATCTTAAAAATAAATGATATGAAGTCTTTAATTAACTTTCATTTTTACTCCTAAAAATAAAAGTTAATTAAAGATTATCTTCGTTTATTTTTAAGATATTTGTGTCATTTTACATAATAAAGTTATTATTATTTATTTATATTAAGTTTTTTTAATTACATAACTAGTTCATGTTAATTAAAACCATTAATTTTAACACTTAATTATATAGTAGAGAGTAATTTGACTAAATTATGATAATTTAAAGTGCAATATACTACAATTAATAAATTATGAAAAAGATTATAATGACAATTAAAGATTAGGATAAAAAAATATAAAATTTCCTAATTATTATCTTTTTAACATTATTTTTATTTATTATTATATTTAATTAAATAATAATAAAATTTTAAATTAACTTTAATAAATATAATATAATTATTTTTTATTAAATTAAAATTATTTAATAATTTTTTTAATTCTTATACTATTACATTAAATAATAAATAATTTAAAACATAATCTTCTCTCCATGATGGTACTCTCTCTTTCAATGGCAGATCCACGTTGATGAGGCCTCCACAATGTAAATTATTTTTTAATATAATATTTGAAAATTTGTTTTTTCCCTCACTTGGTTAAATTTTTATTACTTCTTTAATTAATTATATTCCATTTACTTGATGTACGTATTTAATTTTTATATTATTTTTATCATAATTTTATATTTAATTTTATGATAGTTTGTGTTTAATTTTTTTATTATTAAAATTTTTATTTATGAATGAAAAAATAGAATATTTCACTCACAATTATAGCATTTAAAATTTAATCTTTAATAAGTAAAAAAAACAATTAAGAGTTTCTTTAAAAAAAAACTTAATAAAATATCATTGTTTATAATCTACTCCTTCGAAATAGGTCTGGTGCATGCATCGGTTTCCCGACAAAGTTATTGTTTCCCTCTCAGATTTACTTTTTATTTATTTGTTTTTTCAGTTTTTTTATTAAATTTTTTGTTTTTTATTTATAGTAATTTTTTTTGAAATTTTTTGAAATGATTATATATTTTTTGAATTTTTTTCACTTTTTTTAAATATTTATTTTTTTAAATGTGTGATTTTTTTAAAAAAATTTTGATTGTTTTTAAATTTGTTTAAAATTTATCTTTAACTCATTATTATTACAAAAATTTAAAGTTATCCAACAGCGTAAGATAGCAAGGGCCTCCCCAAGATTTTTTGTATTTGTATGTTTTAAAAATTAAAGATGAGAGTAAAATAAGAGGGAAATAATTCCTACTTTTTTCTCCTCAAAACACAATTTTTTTTCTTTCAAATTATGAGTAAAAAAGGAGAGAACAGTATTTATTTTATTTATTTATTGATATTATTACCCTTTATTTTTATAATCTAAAATTTTATTATGTATTCATTAATTCATTAATACTTATTTTATTTATTAATTGATTATATTAAGATACCTTTTAAAAAAATAAATTAAGAAATTAAAATTATAAAATATAATGACAAACTTACTCTCAAAGCCTCTATTATTTATCACTATTTGAATGTATTTTTTTCAAAATTTGGATAAAATTTTGAGTAAAATACTCTCACTTTTTCTAAAAGATGGCTTAATTACATAATTAACATCTCCTATAAATTAAAAACAAGTTACAACTATACCTAATTTTTTAATTAATATTAAAGTTGATCGTTATCTTCTGATCAAATGATATTTTTTTTATATTTTAAAATATGACAAAAATATAATTGATTTTATATAATATGATTAAAATATAATTGATTATATAATAGGACTAAAATATCTTTTTTTTCATTATTTTACTTCAATTGTTTTTTGTTTTTGTTGTTTTTGTATTACAAATATAGTTACATAAAAGAAATTATATTTTTTATTTTAAAAATATCATTACTTAAAAAATTTTACTTAAATCTTTTGTTATGTTTTAAAAATATCATAATTTGAAAAGAAATTCTTTTTTTTTTTTGAAAATATCACTAGTTGACTTTTTTTTTCCGTTTTTAAAGTATAATTACTTGAAAGAATTATTATTTATTTTAAAAATAGCATTACTTGAAAAAAAAATTTCTGGTTTTAAGAATATCATGACTTGAAAAAAAATTTTTGTTTTAAAAAAATTATTACTTGAAATTTATAAAATATATATATATATTTACTTTAAAAAAGTTCATTTTTTTTTATTTAAGAATGTCATGACTTTAAGAAAAATTTTATTTTTTATTTTAAAAATATCGTTACTTAAATATATTCTTTTTTTTCTATTTCAAAAATATCATTACTTGAAACTATTTGCTATTTGTCGTATTGTTGAGTAAGACTATTAGTTGTTCATCGTTTTAATGAGTGTTGTAAGTAAGAATAATTCTGTCATTCTAATTTATAATATTAGTTTTTTTAAAAAAGAATATGAATAGAATATACTTAACATAATTAAGTTGAGTTATGTATAGGTTTTCAAAATATATGGGAGGACTGTGTAATTAGGTCATCTCTTAAGAGAGGGAAGAGTAATTTACTCTAAAAAATTTTCATGATGGAATTAATTAATCTTTTGCAAATAAAAATTTTTATTTTATTAGTAATTGACATAGAATACATACTCAATTATGTAGATTTAAATAAGGTGGGTTTAAAGTATGAACTAAAATATTTACCATTTAAACAAATTTGTTCCTACACATATAAAATTACTTAAAATAATATATAAAACATGAACAGGCCAGATATGGCCAAGAGTAACAATAACTTTTTGTTATAACTCATACCTAATTCTTAATCAGTACAAATTTTAAAATTTTGTATAAAATTTTAAATTTAGCTACAAAGTACAGTGAACTTCACTAGACATAATTCTAGTCTTAAATGAGGGGATAGACTAAGAAAAGTAGGGTAATGTGCAGTAAAACATCACTTTTTAATAGAAGATAAAAAAAATATTTTAATCATATTAAAAAAATTAAGCATTTGACTAAAAATAACAGTCAACTTTAACATTAATTTTAAATTTGACGTTAGTTGTAATTTATTTTTAATTTATAAAAGATAACTGTATATATTTTTAAAATAGAAGAAATGACTATATAATTAAATTATATTTCAAGAGAAAAAGAATTATTTTACTCCTCTTTTTTTTAAGGCTTCCTAATTTGTTTTAAACCAATTAAATGATTGAACATCAGCGTGAAACTTGCATGTATGTTGGCTAATTGGTAATGATTAAATTGTGGATTCCTAATTCTAAGGCATTGCTTTGTGGTGTACATCACTTTTAATTATGGCTCGTATTTAAGTTTCATTCGAAAAAGATACTCAAGAGATAAGATAATTGGTTGGCTCAAATAAATGGACACTAAGATATCATTAACAGTATTCATCATATTAACTACTCTTTCTGTTTTAAATTATCTATTGTTTAAGGTAATGGTACAAGAATTAAGGTAACTATTAAATAGTCTTAATTTTAACAAAAAATAAGTGTACTTGATTAAATTACCCTTATTAAAGTCCATTTAAACTCTTGTTACTACTCTATTGAAGATAATAATAAATATAGGTAATGTTAAAAAAATAACAATTAATGCTTCATTGGTAATATAAAACGACAAATAATTTAAAACAAAATAAAGCTCCTAAAATGACAGATAATTTGAAACAAATGGAATATTAACATGACAAAATCTTGTCTTTGACTGCACAATCCCTTTTAAATTAATTACTTTATTCGTTTCAAATTATCTGTCATTTTAAGAGTTTTATTTTGTTTCAAATTATTTATCGTTTTACTATTACCAATGAGGTATTAATTGTTTTTTTTCAATATATCCTTATTTATTGTTATTTTTAATAGAGTAGTAACAAGAGTTTAAATAGACTTTAATAAAGGTAATTTAGTCAAGTACAGCTATTTTTTGTTAGAATTGAGGCTATTTAATAACTTTCTTAATTTTTGTGCCATTATCTTAAACGACAAATAATTTAAAATAAAGGAAGGGTTCATCTTTTAGTGGATGTGAGTCCGATCATGTAGCAACGTCCTATTAAATTATAGTCTATTTTTGAATGGACGGTCATAATTTTATATGCATTCTCATATTTTTTTAGGTGATTTCTCTCAAGAGGAGGGGAGAAATTTATTTATTTATTTTTTATTTTTTTATTTTTAGAAAAGAATTTAAAAAATTAAAAATGGAAAATTAAAATTAAAAAATATTTTATAACAAAAATATTTAAAAATAAATAAATAAATAAATAAAAATAATTCTTTTCATTGATTTTTTATTTTATTTCTTAAAATAAAAAATATAAAAAGACTTATAAATTAAATTTAAAAAAATAAAAAAGTTTATAGAAAACCCTTTTTTTTTATCTTTAATTGTAACAATCTTCTTTTACACAAACAACTATAATTGATGAGACATGATGATTCCCACTCATCTTTTAGTGCATCTCAATTATGCAGGCAATAATGAAACTTGAAAAAGGTAAATAGTAAACTCAAAACTTGAAAGGCACAAGGCTTCTGGCTTTGCAATTTGGCGTATCCCTCCTCTTTCTCTCTCTCCCTTGTAAATTTGGTTGGAGCCCGTTTTCTCCTCGGCACCTCCTCCCCTACACAAGACCTACCCAGGAGCATCAAGCTCCTGTGAGAGAGAGTTGTGGACCCCACATTAACATATGTGGGGCTCATAACTCCTTCTTCTTCTGTATAGGAGTATTGATACACTCCACTTCAGTGAGAGGGGGGATTGTGACTCACAAGAATTAAGGTATCAATTCTCAAGGCCCATCCTAAGATATTATTTATTACAATCTTTACAAATTTGTTTGTTTTTTATTTAATTTTTACATATATAACATTGTAGGACACTTTATCCATCTATTGAGAACGTTACGAACTTAAAAAAAAAAAAATGACTGGCTCAAAAAAAATTAAACTAAAAGGATTAATTAAGTTGAAAACACTAAAATTATAGGGAATAAATATTTAATTTTTCCATAT
>JASKGM010090963.1:0-13408 GCA_034509205.1 Ceratonia siliqua
AGTTTACAACCTTACTTGTCTTTTTCTTGATAATTTTTACTTAGAGAGATCCTACTACTGGAGAAAAGGCATCAGTAGATCAAGTCTGGATGCTAAAACATACTAAAAGGACTAAAAAAGGAGAGGTGATGTAGCCTAATCCAAAGTCACAAGAAATTCATGTCAGTTTTTAGTTCCACTTATTGGTCATTTAATTATATCTCATACTCTTAAAAATTATTTTACCAACTAATTTGTTCGACTATATAAAGAGGGAGCTTCATGACCTTGTCAGTCAGCAACCATCGAAAGGTGATACTCCCTTGACTGCAGATGACATGTTATTGCAAGTACTAGGTAGTAGATTTGGCTATTTTCGAGGCAAGGGCTATGGAAAGAAACCTCCATCAAAAAAGGGAAGGGCACACGATGTTCAGCAGGCGCTTAAGGAAGCTAGAGTTGATCTTGAAGAGTTTAAGGTTAAGGTTAAAGATGAAGTTCGAGAAGAAATTAGAGCTGAAGTGCGGGAGGAACTTACTTCCCAACTTGTTATGCTTCAAGCACGTCTCACGTCCATGTTTCCCTTTCTTTCTCAGGTAATAACCTTATCACTAATTTATCTTCCATCAATTTTAATAAGTACGATTGTTTATTTAGATAGAAACAGATCATACTATGTGTTGATTCAATCAAAATGAAAGGGCTAATCACCTATCTATATTCCATATCATGGTGGATGCAAAAGTATGCATAAATTAATCTACAGTCTTACATATTCTTGATGTACTGCTATATTTATTCGTGTTTTATTTATTTGTTGTATTTTGGCCATAGAGGTCAATTTCTGTAGTCTGATGTGGGCATGTCCACTATGTCTGATAATTGTTTATACTTGGATTTATTCAATAAATAAGAGAAACTCTGCCGAAATTTTTATAAATTTCCCCACTTGAATCATATGCGTATAAATTAATTCAATTGTACATCTGCTTGCCTTGAAACACTTATTTTTCTGTTATCCAATTTGAGGATTAAATAAAACAGTGACTTGTCTATCCAAGTTATGTGATGTGGTTAGAAGTATGCTTGTAAAATGTTAAATTTATAGATGTGTATTAGTTGTTATTAAGAAATTATGAGAAACCTTCAAGAACTTTAATGTATATTGAATTATTTGATTCAAAAACTATTCATTGTCTTGTTGGGCCTTTAATTTATTTAACTTTAATATTACTGGTTTCTCATATACAGATTAATGAAGCTCCTTCTACATCGCATCATTTGGAAGATACACAGAGAGAGTGAATTTCATAAATTTAAATTTTATGTATATTGGAATATTATGATGTACAATCAAATTGTTGATTTAAACATATATTTTTAAATTTTATGTATTGGAATATTATGTTGGAGATAAAGTAAGTTGTATTATAACGTTCAAATATATGTATTAGTTGATTCTAATAGAGAGAGTGATTTTTGTGACAACAAAACATGTCATCACAAAAAAACATTTTAGTGACAACAATGTTAATATCGTCACAAATAAGGAATTTTTTAGTTAAAAAAATAATTTTAGTGACAACAATGCTAGTATAGTCACAAAAAATAGCTTCAGTGATGACAAATAATGTCGTGACAAATAAGAGATTCTCTTATTATAGAACAATGCTTTTAGTGACGACAATGTTAATGTCGTCACAAAAAAATAATTTTTAGTGATGATATTAGAATGTCATCACAAATAATTATTAATCTTGTCACAAAAACCACCTTTTGTGACGACATAAGAATGTCGTCACAAAAATCACTTTTTGTGACGACAAGAATAGCGTCGCAAAATATAGTTTTGTGATGATATTATTGTCATCACAAAATTGTTATGTCGTCTCAAAATGTGGTTTTTGTGACGACATTCAAGTTAAAAGGTAGTTTCTATGACGACCTTAGTCATCACAAATGATAACTTCAGTTACGACTTATGAAAAATTTAGGAAATAATTGCATCAATGAAACTTAAAACTATTACCGTCACTAAAAGCACATTTAGTGACGACATATTGGCGTCACTAAATCTATATCTTTTGTGACGCTCAAAAGTAGTCACAAAAAGGTTATTTTCAGTGACGACCCGATTTTATCATCACTAAAAACCTTTAGCAACGAGGTATATGCGACGACTTTTAGTCGTCACTAAAGGTTAAAAAGTTGTCACTAAAAGTCTTTAGTGACGACTTTTAGTACCTTTTATGACGACTTTTAAGCATTTTTTTTTTTGTAGTGTTTGAAGTTTTCAAATTTTTCATTACATTAGTTAGTATATATGTTAAGTACTGTTGTCCTTTCAAATTCACGCTATATGGACTCGCCAAAATCCTTGTTCAATTAGCACCTAACATAACATCTAGAATTCCAAGTCCCGTATAGTCCTTGTTCAAAAACCATATTGACGTACAGCCAAATCAATGCCACCTCTAATTATAAAGTTATAAAGAATCATATTACATACCCACAGTCACAAAGCCATTCTTATACAAAGGTTTACTCACCTCTAGGTGTAAATCCCCCAACTTGCTATAAGTGTCACCAAGAGCCTCCCTTAAACATAATTAAACACCTCGAATTAATTTGAATCACTTCATTAGGATGATAACTCTAGTTTAAGGGTTTTCCATCAAACTAATGGTTAAAGAATTTCACAACCAATCCAACAATATAAATACGTAAAAAAATATTAGAAACTTGCCAGGTCATCCAAGAATGCTCCATAACCTTCCCATGCTCTAAGTTTGCCTTTACACCCACTAAACGTTTGAATCTCCAACTGCCCCATGGGTGAAATTGGCATGAATCTAAGTTTCAAGGTTAGAGTTTCATGAGAAACTTGAACTCGAGCTAGAATCACGTTTCAGGGTCAAGAATAGTCTTACCTTGATGTTCTGGATGTAAAAGATAGCCCTTCATAAGCATAAGCCTCCACCTCAACAAAAATCTCATGAAGCTGGCCTATTTATAAACAAATTGACTAGGTTGGTCAACCAATTAAACACCTAATTTTGTCCAAGTAATTTTTAAAAATTTAGACAAATAACAAAAATGTAGAAAAATAAAGAAAATATAAAAAACAGAAAAAGTGATAATAATGATTAAAAAAAAGCACAAAATGTGAAAGAAAATAGAAAAAAAAATTGAAAATACCAAAACAACAAACAACAAAAAACAAAAAAATAAAGGAATTAAAAATTGACAAAAGTTCACTTTTAGTCCCTTATGTTTGTACTCTATTTCAATTTCGTCCCTTACATTTGTTTTGTTTCATTTTGATTCCTGATGTTTCAAAAGTGTACAAAACCGTTAAATAAACTAACAGTTTTGCTGACGTGATAGTACATGTGGCAGGGATTAGCCACATGGCAGTACAGGTGGCAGTACATTAAACAACTTGTTTCTTTTTCTAACGTGGAAGACTACCAACAACTATGATCATCACTTTTGACATGCATGCTTATCTCCTACATCATATACCATGGCTCCTTTTTCCACCAGTGATGTTGAAGCTTTCTTCGTTGATCTTGTCCATGGTAAAAGATTTCTCATGAATCTTCCAGAATCATTAATGGGAAGTATAGTGCGATGTTCAAGAAAGTGTTGGTTGTTAATCATGGATGAGAAATATCCAGAAGACCTTGCCAAAATTTTCACCAAATTTTCTTGGTAAAATGTGATGGAAAGCTCATGGTAGTATTTATGGGTCATATGGGGAAGTGGGTACAAGTTTTCATATTGAATTTTAGTGAGATGAGTTGGGAAGAGGTAGAAAGCATAGGAAATCATGTTATCTATGTTTCAAGATCATCATGTATTTTTATAGAAGCAAGGTTTGAAGGTACAGAAAATAGAGTCTATTTTCCAAAAACTTCTACTTGTAACTCCTTCATTGTCATCCTTTGAGTCTTCAACCATGGCAGTGAAGAAGGGGTCTCTTCGGAAAGTGCTTTCTAGGGAATTCTTCTTCTTGATCCAGGTTTCTTTGTGGCTAAGATTCTTGCAAAAGTGAGAGATGGTGGTTGAAGGAGGCAATGAAAGGAGTTTCAGGGAGGATTTCTGCTTTTCTTGGAGCTCTGTTTCTCAGAAATTCCTGGTAGATGTTCCCCGGAGAATGGGGCACCAGAGAATCAGAGTGGGGAGGTGGGGCTAAGCAGAGGATCATCGGTGGCAAAGTATAGTGATTATATGGAGGAAGATGAGGGGGAACGAGATGAAGAAGAGGAGGAGAAGGATGAAGTCTAAAGGGAACATGGGTATTTTGTGATCAGGAAAAAGATACTGTCGCATTATTTTGGGAGAACTTTGGGATGGTGAGTTTGAGTTGCAGAAGAATCCATTGGAGTTTGTTTGAGAGAAAGAGAGAAAAGAAAGAGCAAAACGATGCCATTAATGTCCCTGCCACCTGCCACCTATACTACCATATAGCCAATCCATGTTACCTGTACTACCATGTCAGCAAAATTGTTAATTTATTTAATGGTGTTAATTATTGGGACTCACTTGGTACACTTTTAAAGCATTAGACACCAAAATGAAACAAAACAAATGTAAGAAGCGAAATTGAAACATAGTACAAACGTAAGGTATCAAAAGTGAAATTTTGCCTTAAAAGTTATATATAAAATGAATATTGCAAAAAAACCAAGTAAGCCAATTCCCTCAAACCCATTCTTCTCTTTTTTGGGTACAATCCATCGTCCAGCAAGCCCAATATCTCAGCCCAAGCCACTTAGTAACCCATGTAACCCAGTCCACCAAACCAACCTGACCCAATTTAAGAAAATTATCTTCTCTTCCATCTTCTTTTGATGCTTAGCCGCAAGCCCCCATTTGATATCCAACTTAGCGCCTCTCACATACAGATTTTCTTCTTCTTCTTCTTACCTCCACGCAACCTGTAGCTTATACCCAGCTTTTTCCATCACCTCTGCTACAGTAAAGGGTCCTCTTGTTACCACATGTTTTTCCTTTTCAAATAGAGCCCTTAATGCTCTAATGTTTTTAGAAGATTTGTTTCTCTCCCAAGTCGAATTGTTGATTTCGGGAAGTAACTTTCTTTTCTCCCCACCTCCAGCTCATTCCACCGTACTACAAAGAGATAAGAGGAAGAATTTTCTTTTGGGTAGAGTAAGAGTAGAGCCTTGATCGTGGATCCAGTTTGCTACCTATAAATACCAAGGAGAAGATTAGAAGGAGGATAAGAAGAAAGGTCTGAGAAAAGTTCAAAAGAAAAAAAAAGGAAGAGGAGAAAAATGAGAGGAAGAAAACATTGGAAGAGAAAGATTTAGAGAAAATCAGAATTTGTAGACTTGGCTGCTAAGTTTTTGGAAAAGTTTCTTGGTCTTCAGAAAGGTAATACTTTCTCTATTTAATCTACCATTTCTTTCCTTCATCCTCGATTAGGAGACGCCGTTGACTCTAAATGACCCATGCTTTGTGTTAGCTGAAAATCTAATTTTTTATTACTT
Source organism: Ceratonia siliqua (assembly GCA_034509205.1). Taxonomy (NCBI): domain Eukaryota; kingdom Viridiplantae; phylum Streptophyta; class Magnoliopsida; order Fabales; family Fabaceae; genus Ceratonia; species Ceratonia siliqua. The sequence goes on from JASKGM010090963.1 coordinate 5,496, forward strand.
GATTAAGTATGGCAATTATGTTTTTCTTTTTGATCAAATGTGATAATGATTTGTGTTTCTTGTTCTAATTTTGTTAAGTCCTTTGCTGCCTTTTTTTAGCACGGTGGTGTTCTCATTGTGGAAGTTATTTTTTGGGTTTTTTTGATTAAGCATGACATTGATTTTGTTATATGTGTTTCATTAATTGAATTATCTCAAGTTTTTTTTAAGTTAAACATGATCTTTTTATTTTTCTCTCAGTTCTATTTTATGGAATTGTTGACTTTTTTAGCATGATATCACTTTGAATTGAAGTTGATTTTCTTTGTTGAGTTCATTTTATTGATTTTTTTTATCTCTTTAATTTTGATTAAATATGATAATTAGTTGGTTTTTGGTTTAGTCTTTTGAATTTATATATGTTTTATTGCTGGATTAAATGTGACATCGATCTTGCGTGGATTCTGGCTTGATTTTCTGAACACCTTCTGGTTTTTTATTAAGTGTAGTGTCAGGTTGTATATGATCTATTGTAGCTTAGGAAGTTTAATTTGATGTTGTTTGGAATGAAATATGATGCAAGTGTGTGTGCAACTTGATGAACATCATTGGCTTGAAAGTAATTGCCATTTTAATCAAATTTGGATACTGGTAGTCATCTGGAGGTATTAAACGTCCCCTATCTAAGCCTAGATGATATCATCTATCTTTCTTTCATGTGTGGGGAAGGGGCATTAATATTGAGGGGTTTTTCTGTTATTATCCCTTTTACATATTCTGGGTTGGTGATGTGTTGTAATATTTTTTTTAGAGCATAAGCTACTCCCCATACTGACAATTATTGCTAGGTCTTGTCATTACTTTATTTTGGGATAAAAAAAAGGGGTGTCTGCCTTGTCTTTAAGAAAATAAATAATTTTTTTATTTAGCTCCAAAGGCCCCAAATAATAATTTTTTACAAAAGTGTTTATATTTTTGGATTCCAAATTCATCTAAGGGCCTTTTTGATAAAATAATTTAGGTTTTAAAACAAATGAGCATGTCTACAAATTGAATGATCAGCTCACTCCCCAAGGGAACTGTTTTTCGGTTATCATAGACCTTAAGGTTATTTAGTATTCCTTTTTCCTTTTCAAAGGATTTGGGTTCCAAAGACCTTTGGGAATTAACTTTTCAATGAAATAAAATAAAGGGTCCTAAAACTTTTCTATAATGAAATGCATTGGGTTTTGGAAAATTATAGCTTTGGATTTCTTTAAAAAAATGGTTTATAAAAATCTCTTCTGAGGCACAATTAATCAAAGGGTTTTCTATGGCTCAAATAAACATTTTCTAAAGCCCAATCAATTGAAATTATTCCTAGAGGCCCATTAAACTAAGGTATTTTGAGTCTAATTGAAATATCATTTGAAATGTTAAGGGTTCCAAAGCCTAAATAATTTAAAAAGGGCTTTATATGGCAATTCGGTTTCAAGGACCCAAAATAGGTTGAGAAAAATAACACGGGCTTTAAATGATAAAGTTTTACCTTTTATCCTTCTTCCTCCAAAGATAATTTACAAAATCATCAATTTTTTTTTTAAACATTATATGGAGAATTGTTCTTTTATAGTGTCTTAGGCTTTATGTGGAATTTATTTTTCCCATTGACCTAATTCTTCATGAACAAAATGTGGAGAATTATTCTCTCATTTTGTTTAAATTTTATATGAAGATTTATTCTTTTATATTGTCTTACCTCATCCATAAGCTATGGGTAGAAATTTATCCTCTCACATTGTCCTAATATTAAGATTTTGGGTAGAGATTTATTCTCTCACATTATCTTATCGAAACAACTTTCTACCTTAGGGATGAGATCATATATCTACCCTAGGCAAACTAAACACTTCTGCTTTAGGACTGAGATCATATATTCGCCCTGGGTAAAACCAAGCATTTTTTGCCTTAGAGATGAGATCATATATCCACCATAGGCAAACCAAACACTTCTCCTTTAAGGTTGAGATCATATATCTGCCCTAGGCAAAACTAAATACTTTTGCTTTAGGGTTGAGATCATATATTCTCCTGGCACATCATCAAAATACTCTCAAACTATGTGAACCTTGATCCTCGTAGAGGTATATAGGTAATTACACAGTAAGGCATGTCCAGTTCTTTCAACTTTTATTTTTTTCCATCATATTAATAAAAAAAATGGGTAATTAAAATAATTAAAATACAATAAAAATTAAGCGCAAACAATCTAGGGTAACCATCCTTAGGATAGACGTTGTGGGGTGCTTAACACCTTTCCACTCGTAATTAGACTCATGAACTTTTTCTCTGGTTTCAAGGCCTAGTTTTTGGCTTTTTTAGGGATTTCAATTATCCTTCTAATTAATTGGTAGCAACTCCATTTTTATAAAATCTCTATGTTTTTACCATCCGTCACAATGTGACACATAAGCCGGTCGATCAGTATATGTAAAATTTCACCTATCTGAATGTTTCTATGGCAATGATAAGTTGCCTTAAGCAATTTGTTTTCCTGAAAAACCTTTGAAATCTCTTCGTGCGCACAAGCTCCTTTTTGGTCTAAAACTTGAATTTCAACACTAACCTGATGGATCCATTTGTAAGCTAGTGTTTTAAATATTTTTAATGACTATATGTGAAATTATTTTTTTCCTCATAAAAATTTGAAATCTGCCCCACATAATTTATCATTTATACATATTTACAATATTTTCTTTTGATAAAAATTAATATTTATAGTTATTTCTTGCTCCCATTAGTTAAAATTTCTGGATCCATCACTAATCCTAGGGCGGGTATAAAAATTGAAGAAATCTTCAATGACTAATAGATGAATAACATTTTTGTATTATTTATAAACACTTGTCATAATATGAGTGCAAAGTTCATACCCTAATTTTATTATATAGTACATATTAGTGTTCTTAGAATTAAACCCGCAACCAGTTAATCGGTTCAATTCTTCATGTATAACTGGCATTTAGATGCAGTAATACAAAATTTTTTTTTACTGAAAAAATTATATGTTTGCATTTGGATGCAGAAATGTAAAAGTATTTTTGTACTAGCAAAATTACTGAAAAATGTATGCATAATCACTTTTTCTATATTGTGTTTGGATAAAAAGTACTTCTTACAAATTTTGAAAACTTATTTTTTGTTTAAATTAAATTTAAATTTCTAATATATATTATTGAGTTAATTTTTATTGAAAATTTTAGAATTTTTGTTTTTAATTAAATTTAAATTAATCAGTATTTAAATAATAAAAAAATGAAATGAAATGAAATTAAAAAAGGAGGCAATTAGAGAAAGCATAATAGAAAATAGAGTACCTTGTTTCAGTGGATGACACAGCACAAACAGCTTTGGAAAATAGTTTTCGACTCTGAAAACAAAGAGAACTCATATGCTTGAAGAATGAGGTCATATTAGGAAGCATAGGTTCTCCACCATGACATGGACAGACGAATTTGGATGGCTTTCGAGAAGGGTGGATCTATGAAGAAGGAGAGAAATAGAAGACACTTAGATAGTCCATTGTTGTTTATAGAGAAAGAGAGCTTGGACTAGGACTATGAAAGTGAGAAGTAGAGTGTGTAATGGAGGAAAAAGAGGTGTGAGCTACAGGGGGTGAAGGAAAGAGAAGAGAGACAGAGGCAACAACTAAGTGAGGGAAAGAGAAAAGAGACGCAAGGGAGGAAAGAGTATGATTACAAGGACCCACCGGCAACGATGACGATCACCCACCAGTGACGACAACGCTGTGAAGAGAGGTGAAGAGAGGAAAGCTTCGTCTGTGACTGGTGGGGAATTTTAAAATTGACCAGGTGCTTTTTTCAGAAGCTACAATTTTTACCTAATGAAAAAAACAACAAAAATTATTTTTTTTTTAAACGTGCTTTTTTCCAAAAGCCCATGCAAACGTCCATTGTGGTCATAAGTGTTTAATGTAGCATTGAATTATATTTATTATAATTATTTTATTTTTTGACCTTTTTAATATATAAATTCAAAGTTTTGCATAATTATATATTTGTTTTATGTGTAGTAAAGATATTTAATGATGTTTCAAATATATTAATATATACTAGTTTGATCATTTTTATTATAAATTACATATTGATTTGATTACTATAATATATTTATAATAATTTTTTGGGAAGATTGTACTTTTCCACACTAATCTTTATGTCCAATTGCAATATTTCAACCCTAAACTTTTTAAAATTACAATATTCACCTACCTTTATTTGTCTCATTGTAAAGTTCATAGAGCCATTTAAATTACTCATTAAGTCTAACGTTTTAACACTCGCATATATTTCACGTGACTACTCAGTTGTGATATCATGATTATACCCATAAAACTTAGTAAACTCTTGAGCATTCATTTAGGAGAGGCTAAATATATTGTTATTTCTTGTTCATTGTTCTTCATCCAATTTGATTATAAATTATGATTGATCACCTACTATTAGTAATTAAAATTAGTATTTGAAAATTAGGTGTTAGAGACATTATCTACACTTAATTAAGCTCTCTTAAACAAGAATTTAAATTAAATTCATTGATTTGATTTAACTTAGATGGTTGTGTTTTTCCTTGTGCTTAACCCAATTAACTAAGTAGTTATCTAGGCCAAGGAAATTAATTAGTTAATTGGAAGTGAGAGTTAACCATGGCCATTGGGATTCTCTAGCCTTAGAGGAAAAGGCCAATAATCTCAAATTGAGAATTTTTGTATGATTCACTTAATATTTTAATACAGGATGGTTAGTTAGTTAAACCTCCATTAGGTTCCATTGGATTTAATTCAGTTTTATTTATTATTTTTGCATTCCTCTAGTTTAGGTTAATTTTTATTTTGAGAATCTTTAATAATTTAGTTAGTGTTTAGGATTCTATTTATTTACTTTATTTTGCTTGATTTATTTTATTATGTTTTGTTTTTGTTTTATTTATTTCATTTTTTGTGTGTGATAAATTTAGTATTTTAAAGAAATCAACTAAGAATTTAAACCACTACAATTTTTTAAGAGATCAACCTCGGGGTACCCTTATTATTAAATTTTTTGTGATTCATGCACTTGCAATGATTTAAATTTCGCACATCACCTTCGCCTGCTTGGGTTGACTCGACAACTTTCTCCATTGACGACCTTGCAGTTGTTCTATAATTTGCCCAATTTGTATTTACACCCTTTTCATTGAAGCCTCTAAGGAATTTAACATTTGCTCATGTTGTTCATGGTTCTCTCTACTAATTTGAATAAAGGCATTCAAGTTTTCTTCCAATGTTGGTTTCCTAAGCTAATTAAGTGGTCTAACTTGGCTTTGATATTGACTCGGTCTTGAGTTTTGAGCATGTTAGTCTTCTAGGAGAAATTAGGATAATTTCTCCACCAGGATTATATGTGTTGGCAAAAGGTCAGTCCTCTACCTTAGTTGGTAGAATTCCATTAAATTGACTTGTTCTCATTCTTCACCTACATAAGGATCATAAAGCAAATAATAAGTGTTAGCACCATGCCTAAAACTATCACAAATTCCACATACTTCATGAATAAGCGTGTTTTTAGAAGTGAGGAGTTTCATTTGTTTAGTTAATTTTGCAATTTGCATAGCCATCTCATTATTGGAGCCTAATTCATTCACCCCAACTCTCCTTCCTCTTGTACTCTTTTTTTGGGAGTTAGCACCCAACATCTCATATAGCTTATATCCTATGCATCCTTTTCTCACATAACTCGACCAGTAGCATTCTCAACTGTATATTGACATTGTTATGTCAACCCGTTATAAAAGAACTGATTTTGGAGCTGCAACGGGAAGTGATGGTGGGGACATTGAAAAGAAACATTTTAAATTTGACCCATGCTTCATGGAAGGGCTCTCCCTCCATTTGGGAAAAAGTTACAATTTTAGTCCTCAACTCAGTAATCTTTTGGTGAGAGTACAATTTCTCCATGAATTTGTTGTACACCGCTTCCCATGTTGTCAACGAACCATGTGGAAGGGTCATCATCCAAGCTTTAGCTCTATCTTTCAATGTATAGGGAAAACACCTCATCCTGAGTTGGTATTCATTAAGTACTTGCAAAGGAAAAGTCTACACTGTTACATAAAAGTCCCTAATAAAATTCAAAGGGTCTTCATTAGGAATGTTGTAGAAGAAGAAGCACAATATGGAATAATGGATATTTTTGAATTCATAATTTCTTCTCACTTCCCCCAATTGGATGCAAGATATAGTCATTCTAATTACTGGCCTTGCATATTCTTTTATTACCTAGTGTCTCATAGTTGCTTCTAATCTATCAGGCTCCATGCTCACTATTTTAATGAAGATGAAATTAAGCTATCTAAAAAAATAAAATAAAATCAAAACAAAACACTCAAACAAAAAAATACAAACAATAAAAGTATGAAAGTTGTAAAAAAAATAAACAAAGAAAACAAAAACTGTAAAAATAACTAAAAATAAAATAAAGAACTAAACACTCAAAAATAATAAATTTAGCACCAAAAGAAATTAAAAATTTAAACTCCAATTCTCCGACAACGGAACCAAAAACTTGATGTGGAATTTTTGATATGCTCATAAGTGTATGAATTACTAATAGTGTAATGATAAATTTATCCCGATGTCAATATCTCAAGGAATTGCAGTGATTTAAAGTCTTATTTATTTTCTTTAAAATAGTAAATTTAACAAATAATAAAAATGAAATAAAACAAAACAAAACAAAATACCTTAAAGTAAAGTAAGATGAAATCAAATAAACAAAGTAATAAATAAAATAAAATTCTAAACACTTTTGGTTATTAAAATTACTCAAATAAATTACTTAACTAGAGGAATGTAAAAATGATAGATGAAACTGAATTAAACCTTATGAAACTTAAAAGTGGTTTAGCTAACTAACCAATCTTGTATTAAAATATTAGTTGAATCAAACAAAAATTCCTAAGTTGAGAATATTGGTTTTTTCCACTAATGCTAGAGAATCTAGATTATTACGGTTAACTCTCACTTACAATTAACTAATCAATTTCCTTTGTTCGGATAATTACTTAATTAATTGGATTAAGCACAAGGAAAAATACATAACCATCTAAATTGAATCAAATCCATCAATTTAATTTAAACTCATGTTTTAGAGAGCTTAATTAAGTGCATATTATATGTCTAACACTTAATTCTCAAATACTAATTATAATTACAAATCATAGGTGATCAGTCCACAATTTATAATCAAATTGGATAAAGACCAATGAACAAGAAATAATCTAAACTTGCATTAAACACAAGTCACCAAAATATTCAATATATTCTTAGTAGTTAAGCTAAACACCTATAATATATTTAGCCTCTCAATTAAATTCAAACCAATGAACTCAACTACAAAAATTCCAAACATATTGCAAAATAACAAAAGTGAAATTAAAATAAACTAAAACAAAAAATAGAACAAGCAAAAAAAAAAGGGTCTTTCCCCTTCACACAGCACGATGGTGACGAAGCACAGTTGCAGAAGTGGTGCTTCACATAGGACGATGGTGGCACAGATGGAAGATGATGGTGGCCAAGATGGAAGATGACGGTGGTGCGAGCTTGCTCCTGCACACTTGGTGACGACGATGGTGGAGAAGAGAAAGGAAAAGGGAAAATATGAAGGGAGCGGTGGTGGCAGTGTGGCCTTCTCACCCTATTTTGGTTGGCGGTAGAGCTGTCAAACGGGCCGGCCCGGCCCGTCGGGCAAGCCACCATATTCGGGCTGGGCTGGGCCGGCCTGGTTTTGTTTCGGGCTGGGAACATGCCAGCCCAGTCCGGCCCTATACCAGCCCATCGGGCTTCGGGCCAGCCCAGTACTTTTTGACTTATCAAATTTAAATGAGAAAAAAATTAT
>JASKGM010090974.1:0-13407 GCA_034509205.1 Ceratonia siliqua
AGACATTGTCACAGGAATGCTCAGCAAATACTCCACAATCACAGCAAATACTCTGCTGCTCTCTTCACACAGAACGAGCAACCCAGATACACAGAGGTGCAGGGGACGTGTGTAATAGAACAGAGAACGAATAGAGAACGTGTGTGAAGCATAACAGAGAACGTGCTGAAGGATTTCACCGGAGCTTCACCTGAGCTTCGACGGCGGCAGAACGATGGGTCTTGCACAGAGTTGATTGACGGTGCAACAGGTGACCAGAAATGGTGAGAGGCGCGACTAAAAATACTCAACCAAAGGATGGTGAGTTGCGCGACCAAAGACATAGCCGGACTCCTGCAACCCATGCGGCTCAACGGCAACCAACCAGCCAGACTTCGGCAACCCGTGCGACTCAACAGCCACCAAACAACTGCAACTCCTTCCTTGGCTCCGGCTCTGATACCAAGTTGATTAGAGAAGAAGCAGACAGCCAAGGATGGATGCAATACTCCCGGTTCTCATTCATACAGGAAACAAACGGCTATACACAGAATAAATACAAGAAAGCCCTAAAAGAAGAAAGACTAAACTGCCCTTACAACTATACAATATAACCCTGAACACTATACATAATTACAACAATGCCACTAAGTCAGAATACAACAATACAACAATACTACAAAAATAAAATAAGAATTTCCATTTTAGTTATCCTTTAACAAGGACCAACCCATAATTGGATACTCTAAGCAGTTACCGTAGACTTCAGCATATGTAAGGCCATACCAGAAGTTGCTCTAAAAAGCAGAAGTAAGCTAGCATGCTGACCAAGACAAGTACTGGTACATCGTGCCAGATCCTGTCATGCATGAACGAGTAGAATACATTATAATTAGAAAACCGGTGAGACAGCAGATAAGAATAAGAAAAGATACCAAAACAATCCAGGAGCACATCTTGTTGCCACCTAACCTAACCATCTGCGCATCCGTTTACCTGATGCACATTATCTATTATTCTTTGTGAACCTTCAGCAAGAACTACTTCTCAGAGATGGCTTTTGCTCCAAGAAGTAGTATTCCATATTGGAGGATAGACTCAAAGTCTATTAATTCCCTTGACTTTTATACCTTATCATTTTGAACTACAATTGACAAGGGCCTAAGAGCCCTAAACGATAGCTTTTTGAACTACAATAAATCTGAAAATATTGCAACGCATAAAAACTTCTAATAGATCAAAATTGATAGCACTACAACTCCATGAGTTGTTTCTAATTACTCATAGATTAAGACGTGAATGATAATTAGGTCTGGATAACATAACCAACTAGTGTTTCCAAGAAGATTCCTAGAGCCACTAGCATGTTTCAACTAAGAATATCATAAACGATTCTGGCCACAAGTGCCTAACTAAAATCATCATTAAGGTTTTATCCTATAGATTGAGTGAAGCTCTAAGGGATACCAGTAAGAGTAAGTGATGATGCTAAGAGTGCTATTGTTGCAGGTAGGTGGAATGTTTATGCTGCCCTTGCAGCCAGTGAGGCTGTGGACAATACAACATGAGGCAAGGAAAGAGGTTTCGTGTTACGTGCCCCTTTTTTTAGGATACTTCGAGGGATTCTAAACCTCCTTACAATTCGAGGTGTCTTTGACCTCCTAGGTTTCAACACTAAGTTGAGAAGCTAATTCTTTTGATGATTTATTCATGAAGGGAAAATCCATTTATATAGCCTCAAGGCTTACAATCAGAAAAGGATATAAACACGATAATAAAGTGCAATAACAACACATAATTCTCAGGATATAATTACTCTAAATGCTCCCTAACTTTTATTCTTTTCAAAAACAGCAGTCCCCCTTGACCAGATTTCCTATCATTATTAATTGAGATTAGCCAGCCGCTCCTTTGACCTGATTTCCTTCCCAAATTTTCACCCATTTACTGCATGATTTTTTTCCTTAATCAGCCACATAACAGCTGCTAATTACAGCTAGTGATTCTTTTAATTCCCTAATATGGTCATTGACTGGAGTTGGCCTCCCCCACAATTGCTACTAAAATTCTTTCCTTAATTGTCCTAATTGTCTTTATAGACATGCCTAATTGGGGCCCTAACAACTCCATCCCCATAAATGCATCCTTGTCTTCAAGGATAAAATTGTCTTCTTCTTTTTTGGGTTCTGTTTTTATTCTTTTTCTTTTTCTATTGGCATCACATCCTTCTATTGGCAAGAGATAAAAATCCATCTCAAATTTGACCCCATGCACCTTTAAAGTCAGCCCCTTGCAAAGAACTCCTCTAGCCCTTTTATAACCACTGGCTACTGTTACTTCAAAGTGTGAAAAATGTGTAATTAAGTTCCATGTAACAGCTGTTGATTTGCTTGATTGTTATTTGATATGATTTGATTGTCCCCTGTAATTAAGTCCCTAATCCTTTCCCTATAATTAGCATTCCTTTCTTAATTAGCATTTATTCCTAGCTTATATTTAGGAGTAGATTGATATTGCTTGGGTGTATAAATTCACCCCTCTGATTGTAAGTTATCACACAAGAGATAATACATTTATCCTTTTGATATGGTATCAGAGCCCTCTTCGTTGGGCGTTTTTTAAACCTTTTGGGCCTTCATTGCCTTCTGTGTTCTCGGAAAACTTAGGTACTGAGTAGGTAATCACCTGAGTGGTATCGCTAAACACCTCAAAAATTGCCAGCCGTCACTCCGGTCAAAAAACCCACCGTCAACCGCCGTCTCACCCGCTCTCACGCGCCTCTCGTTGTTCTTCACACAGTAGCTTACGCGCCAGCACGTGGAGACGTGTCGAATCTCTGGCGATCCTTCGGGAAGCCCAGAAAACGCCGACTAGCCATTTCTGAGCTAACCCAGTTACAGATTTTGGCCTTCATTGCCAAAACTCCCTGATTACCATTACCATTACCTCCCTGATTGCTAAAAAAACATGTAAGGGCCTTCATTGCCATTACCTCTTCTGCCTTTTGATTGCTGAAACTTCATTGTGAAACCTGTAAGGCCTTCATTGCCATTGCCTTTGTCCTTTGATTGCCACTTTGAACCAAATGTCAGAAATTACCTCAACCAACCAAACAAAAACCTTGACTTCTTCCTTTACGGAAGAAAACCAACCCAAATAGAACCCAAATGACCTTCAAAATATTTATTCTTCCTATCGCCTAAATGGAAAAAATTACCTCAAATGGTCCCAGCTAGTTAAAACCTTATTGAAAGGAAAAAGGAAGCTTGGTCACTTTCTGGGAACTGGCCCAAACCGAACCCTCCGGGATTTGAAGCTTGGGATGAAGAAGATGCCTAATCATGTCATGGCTCTAGATTTCTATGCAGCCTGACATCAGTGATACATATTTCTTGCCACAGCACAAGACATTTGGGAAGCTGTTCGTCAAACTTACTCCAGAGTCCAGGATGCTGCACAAATATATGATTTGAAAGTGAGGACTGGATCCACTAAACAGAGAGGTAAATCTATCACTGAATATGCTAATATCCTAAAAAACTTATGGCAAGAATTAGATCAGTATCAAATGCTTAATTTAAAATGTCATGATTGTGCTACTGTTGTGAAAGAATTTCTGGAAAAAGATAGGGTGTACGTCTTTCTAGCTGGGTTGGATTCTGAGTTTGATCAAGTAAGAATCCAAATTCTTGGAAAGGATGGAATTCCTTCCTTAAACGAGGCTATCTCTATCATTCGGGCTGAGGAGAGTAGCAGGAATGTAATGTTAAACCCCCGAACTGTGGAAGCATCAGCACTAGCCTCCACACAAAGTCAGAAAAAAATTAACCAATCAGCGGCCATAATTTCCTCACAAACAACAGACCAAAGGAAGACAGACTAAAGCCAAGGTCAAAACCGGGACAACAATAATAATTTGTGGTGTACTTACTACAAGAAACCTCGACACACTAAAGACCGATGCTGAAAGCTTCATAGAAAACCAACAGTCGCGAATGGGGGAAGGGAAAGAACCTAAGGGAAGCATACATGACAGCCCAAGATGGTTCAAAAAATATGCAGGAGCCAGAAGGACTTAATAGTGCAGAACTAGAGAAGTTGAGAGGTTTGCTGGGTGCTCTTGAAAAATCTTCTGGAACTTGCTCGTTGGCTTCCTCAATTAATATTAATTCCCTTGGATATAATGCCTCATTAGAATCTCTTAATAGTACACTCTTAGATTCATGGATCATAGATTTGGAACTACTGACCACATGACCAATTCTTCTCATAAATTCAACACCTATACACAATGTCCTAGCAATAAAAAAATCACTATGGCTACTGGCTCATACACAACTGTAGCAGGCATAGGAGATATTAGAATCACTCCGGCATTTGTTTTGAAGAATGTCCTTCATGTCCCAAAATTGTCCAGTAATCTCATATCCATCCAAAAGCTCACCAAAGATATGAATTGCCGTGTTAATTTTTACACGACTTATTGTGAATTTCAAGACCTAGGTTTGGGGAGGATGATTGGACTTGTTAAGGAAAAGGAGGGACTTTACTACTTGGAATCATCATCCCATATTGCCAATAACAGTACTACCGTGTCCTTTGTATCCTCTTCCAATAAAGCTGCCATTTGGCATCATCATTTTCGTTGGGGTCATCCATCGTTTACGACCCTCAAAATTATGTTTCCTTCTTTGTTTCAAGGAGTTGATATGAGTAGTTCACATTATGATGTATGTGAATTTGCCAAACATACCCGTGTTTCTTTTCCTATCATTAATAAAAGAACTACTTCTCATTTTCAGTTGATTCATAGTGATATCTGGGGTCCCTCTCCTCTTCCTAATATATCTGGTTCAAGGGGGTTTGTTTCATTTATTGATGATTGTACGAAAGTAACCTGGTTATTTTTGCGAAAACATAAGTCTGATGTGGGGCCATATCCTACCCAATTTTTTCTCCATGATACACAATCAATTTGTTACCAAAATCAAACAATTTCAATCTGATAATGCGAACGAGTATTTCAATCAAACTCTATCCTCTTATTTCCAAAAGGAGGGTATTATCCATGAGTCCTCCTGTATCAATACCCCTCAACAAAATGGGGTAGCAGAACAAAAAAATGGGCATCTCCTAAACACTACCAGAGCCCTTCTCTTTCACCAAAATGTACCAAAATCCTATTGGGGGGAAGCTGTTCTCACATCTGCCTATATGATCAATCGGTTACCATCTCATATACTTGAGTCTAAAAGTCCAATGGAGACTCTCTCTCAATTCTATCCTGATGTTCGATCCACCAACCATCTCACCCCTTAGATATTTGGCTCTACTAACTATGTTCATGTCTATAGTCACCAAAGTGGGAAACTTGAACCTCGTGCCATTAAATGCATCTTTATCGGATATTCTCCTACTCAGCGAGGTTATAAGTGCTATCATCCTCCCACCAAAAAAATCCATATATCCGCTAATGTCACCTTTGCGGAGGGCAAACCTTATTTTTCCCAACCTTACCTTCAGGGGGAGTCAGTAAGTGTTGAAGATAAGGAATTTTTTGGCTTGTCTGCCTTATCTTCTCTTCCAAGCCAAACATCTAAACCCGATTCTCTGTTCGATTCCGACCCTGATAGGATTACGGATAATACTGATAGTGATAATAGAAAATATGGGATGATGTATTCAAGGAAGAAAGCAACCACTTCTGATCTAACATAAGTTCAAGACTCCAATATGAATCCTAAGGTAAATACAAATTCTGAACTTCCTTCTCAGAGTGAGTCCATTGAAATTTCTCCCCAGAGTGAACCCATTGAACCAGAAATTTCAGACAGTGATCTTTCTCTTCCTTTTGCAAAACGGAAAGGAACCCGAGTGTACAAAAAGACCCTTATATCCTTTATCTCACTCAATATCCTTCCAAAATGTCTCACCTCACCATCAGGCCACCTCACTAGCTTAAACACTATCTCCATACCCAATACCTTACCTGAGGCTTTATCCAAGGAGGAGTGAAGGAAAGCAATGAGAGTTGAAATGGACGCTCTTGAGAAAAATAGAACTTGGGAACTAGTTGATTTACCTAGTGGAAAGAAACCAGTTGGATGTAAATGGGTGTTCACTGTGAAGTACAAAGCAAATGGATCCCTAGAAAGATATAAAGCTAGACTTGTAGCAAAAAGATACATTCAGACATATGGGGTAGATTACCAGGAGATCTTTGCCCCGGTTGCCAAATTGAACACTGTGAGACTTTCTATCTCTAGCAGCACATTTTGAATGGGAACTTCAGCAGTTTGATGTGAAGAATGCCTTTTTGCATAGGGACTTAGAAGAGGAAATATATATGTGTGTCCCTCCTGGTTTCAGCGAAAATGTAGGGAGAAATAAAGGGTGCAGGCTAAAGAAGGCCCTCTACGGCCTTAAGCAATCACCCAGAGCTTGGTTTGGAAGATTTGCCAAGCTGAGAATGGAAGATATCTACTCACCAGCTTGAGGGGGAGTGTGGAAAATGTGTAATTAAGTTCCATGTAACAGCTGTTGATTTGCTTGATTGTTATTTGATCTGATTTGATTGTCCCCTGTAATTAAGTCCCTAATCCTTTCCCTGTAATTAGCATTCCTTTCTTAATTAGCATTTATTCCTAGCTTATATTTAGGAGTAGATTGATATTGCTTGGGTGTATAAATTCACCCCTCTGATTGTAAGTTATCACACAAGAGATAATACATTTATCCTTTTGATACAAAGCTTCCTCCTTTGAATGACTGAATTCACTTAGAAGTGCCTATGTCAGTATTTAAAAAGTTATGAGTACTCACTGAATCCACAAGTATTGTGAGTGCTTGATCCTCCAACTTTCCCTTTAAATCTATAGTTTGAGGAATAGTTATTCCAGTTATTTGCAGGAAGATTTATTTTTGGAAACTCCTACATTTTTGTTTGTTGTTCAACCTCCTCATTATCTTCCTTGGCTACTGGAAAATTCCCTCCATTAATTCCACCACTGCATTTTGAATTTTAGGAACACTAGGAACTAGTAGTGGTGGAAGGTTTGATAGGGCAGGGATTTTTTTAAGCTCCTGTACTTTCCCTTTCTGCAAGTCTTGGTATTTTGGCTCATAAAGTCTTGCCCAGCCAAGTTTTTCCTGAATTTGGTTGGATAAAGCCATAAACATGTCTTCAATATGCTTCATCAACTGCTCCTCCATAACCCTGAATTCTTGCAGCAAAGATTGTTGCCCTGCGTTTAGAGAGACAATCTTGTTCTCCCCTCTATCAAGGTGGTGGTGAGACATGTTTCGCTCTGATACCAATTTGTTACGTAACCCTTTTTCTAGGATACTTCAAGGGATCTTAAACCTTCATTGTAAGACAATTCGAGGTGCCTTGGGCCTCCTAGGTTTCAACACTAAGTTGAGAAGCTAATTTTTTTGATGATTTATTCATTAAGGGAAAATCCATTTATATAGCCTCAAGGCTTATAATCAAAAAAATGAAATAAATATGATAATAAAGTGCAATAACAAAACATAATTCTCAGGGATATAATTACTCTAAATGCTCCCTAACTTTTATTCTTTTCCTAAACAGCAACCCCCTTAACCAAATTTCCCATCATAATTAATTGAGATTAGCTAGCTGCTCCCTTAACCTGATTTCCTTCCCAGATTTTCGCCCATTTACTGCATGATTTTTTTCCTTAACCAGCCACATAATAGCTACTAATTATAGCTGGTGATTCTCTTTTAATTCCCTAATATGGTCATTGAATGGAGTTGACCTCCCATAATTGCTACTAAAATTCTTTCCTTGACTGTCCTGATTATCTTTATAGACATGCTTAATTGGGGCCCTAACATTTTGCTTTTGAGTTGAATTTTGGGAAGGTAAAAGATATTTACAGGCACATATAACTGTAAATCCTTTTTCCACTATTCCTACAAGTCAGAATTTGAATTCCATTAGCTCATTTTAGAAGGTCAAGGCTCACCCTTAGGGAAGTAAAGCGTTGAGCAAGTGTGTTCTATTTTCCAGTATCTAGTGTATTTGATTAGAATGTAATGCCATAACTTCAAATCAATGATTCCAACCCTTAATGCTCATATGTCATAAAGTTGTAACTTGTAATTTTACCTCGTGGCTTGTTAGAAAGTATGACAGGTAGAGTATGAAATGCATATGTCTAAACCTAATGGGCTGGGCTTGTACTATGGTACTATTGTAATTGACCTAGATTTTAATTATAAAAAGACACAAAAGGAATCTGACAAGTCAAGTCAGTTATCCCGTTCATATTATTTTCTCTCCTATTCATTGACTAGTTTATAACATGGCTGATTTTAGAAACCTTTAAAAGACAAGCAAAGAGTTGTCTTGACTAGTTTATTACTTTGTACTTTTAATCTTTCTTGATGAATTCTTTTTTATCACAAAAAAAATATATGTTTTGATTACAATAGTTCGTATGCCCAAGAGTTACAAGGGTTATAAGAGTTATAGTCCCCACCCCATTTATTCTGTCTTTTCTTACTATGTATACTAGGATCTAGGATACAGTTGAGAAGCACATGACAGCAGCTTCAACTTTTCTCGTTTTCTTTATTTTGAAAAGAATAAAACACTTTGCTAGGCCCCCTATTTATAAGACATTCTAGAAAGGGGAGGGGAGAATCAGTCATCCAACGCCCAGCCTACATGGCACCTAACCCGTATGATAAGGGAGACGGGAGTGTGAGAGGAAATGGCATTAGGACAGGAAAGTAGGTTAAAAGAGTGTAGGAGGAAGTATGAGAGGCCTGCTGAATTTGTGAGAATGTTTTGGGGAGGTTAGCATCCATCAAAGCTAGTTTGGCTTAGCTCTAGCTAGGTTTTCTATTTCTGCAATTTTATCCTTCTATCATTTATCTTAATCTTGTATCAGGAAGGTTGTGGTTCAGTTATTCCTTCATCAATGTAATTTTTTGTTTTATCAATAGAACTCCCATTTTTTGGTAGTATCTCGGTATGTTCTCTGTGTTGGGACCTTGAGTTCCAACAGTTTGGTATTAGCAGTGGTCCTAGAGCATGGCCAGTACCAGGATGGAAAGACAAATAGAGCAAGTTGAAAGAGATGTAGGGACGCAAGGGAGACCGATAGAAGAAACTAGGAGGGATATTGGGGCCATTCAGGACCATATACTAGACATTAAGGACTTCACGGAAGAGGTGAGGCATGAGAGAAGAAGAGACCATGAACGACCATCTGGAGGGTCTCAGAGGGGAGAAAGGGAAAGTAATCGAGAGAGGGGTTATGCTGGGGAACGAGAGAAAGAAGGAGGGATGAGTATGAAAGCAGGTTCAAGAGGTTAGAATTACCATTGTTTGCTGGGGAGGATCCCATGGGCTAGCTATTTAAAGTTGAGAGATATTTCCTGGTGAATGGTGTTGAAGAATCCGAGAGGATGGATGCTGTAGCAATGTGTTTAGAAGGGAGGGCCCTTAACTAGTTTCAATGGTTGGATGGAAAGGAGCCTATACGTTCATGGATTGAGTTCAGGGAGGAGCTTCTTGAGCATTTTCAGCCATCACAATCTAGAGGAGGTTATTAGCAATTAGTAGCCTTGAAACAGATAGGCTCAGTCACTGAATATAGAGAGGAATTTGAAATTCTCTCAGCTCCTTTGTATGAGATGCCGGAAGAATTGCTGGTTGGAACTTTCATTAATGGATTGAAAGGAAAGGTGAAGGCAGAAGTGAAGATGGGGCATCCAAGTACTCTAAAACAAACTATGGAATGGGTGATGCCGAGAAAGTGATGACCGGTGTAGGGATGGGTGGTGGAGGCCCTAGCACATCGCCACCGGTTACTGGGAGAGGTGAATCATCCTTTACCTCTGTAAACCGTGGGTCCAGTAACGTTTGAAGGCTATCAGCTGCTAAGGAAGCTCAAAGAAGGGCCTTGGGTTTATGTTTCCGATGTAAAGAACGATATACCCCCAACCATCGCTGCCTAAACCGACAATTGCAGGTCTTGTTACTGGAAGCAAATGAGGTCGAAACAGAGGAACAACAGGGACACTTGGAGTTGGAGACAGAGAAAATAGAGATGACAAAAACAGCTCAGGAAGGTGAGCACCTCGCATTAGAAATCTCCATGCATTCCTTAGTAGGTCTTTCATCCCCATCCAGTCATACATTGAAAATGATAGGAAAGATTGTAAGTCGGGAGGTGTTAGTGTTGGTGGATAGTGGAGCTTCTCATAATTTCAACTCTAAAGAGCTCACAAAGAGATTGAATATGAAGGTAAATCTGACCCATAACTTTGGAGTGACCATTGGCAATGGATATCGAGTCCAGAGGAATAGGGTGTGTAAGGGAGTTGTTCTAGAAATTCAAGGGATCTGAATCACACACTTTTTATCCCTTTGAATTAGGAAGGGAAGACGGGGTTCTTGGAGCCACTTGGATGAGCTCTTTGGGTGATATAAGGTTGAATTTGAAGTCTCTAACTATGCAGTTTGTGTTGAGGAAGAAATGGGTTCAATTGCAAGGAGATCCAGCTTTGAATAAGACCCTGGTGCTGCTTAAGGATTTGACAAAATCTCTTCATGACCGAGGGGAAGGCTACCTGGTTGAATTTGGGGCCATGGAATTACATAGAGGAGAGAGTTGTCCAGGAGAATTGGAAGAAGTGTTGGGAATATGAATCTCTATTTGACTCCGTGGAAGGATTACCTCCCAACCGTGAACAAGATCACAAGATCCCTCTCAAGATTGGAGCTCAAATACCTAATATCAAGCCATACCGTTACCCACATTCTCAAAAGAATGAGATTGAGCATTTAGTTAAGGAGATGCTTTGGGTAGGGATAATTTGCCCAAGTACTAGCCCTTTCTCGAGCCCAGTACTATTAGTCAAAAAAAAAAGATGGTAGTTGGAGGTTTTGTGTGGACTATAGGGCATTAAACTAGATCACAATATCGGATAAGTTCCCTATCCCGGTAATTGATGAGCTTATGGATGAATTGGGAGGCGCCGCCATTTTTTCCAAGCTGGATTTGAAATCGGGGTACCATGAGAACAAGGTAAAAGATGGGGATGAGCACAAGACAGCATTCAAAACTCATGAGGGGCACTACAAGTTTCTTGTCATGCCTTTTGGACTTACCAACGCCCCATCTACCGTCCAGGCACTAATGAATCGGATATTCCAACCTTATTTAACAAGGTTTATTCTTGTCTTTTTTGATGATATACTGGTATATAGTCCAGACATGTAGTCTCATAAACTCCACCTCAAAAAGGCTTTGCAGACCCTAAGAGATAAGGAGTTCGTAGTGAACCAAAAGAAATGTTTCTTTGGGCAGAGTAAACTTGAATACTTGCATCACTTAATTTCAGTGGAGGGGGTTCAGCCCAACCCAGCTAAAATTGAAGCAAAGATGGATTGGCCAATACCTACTAATGTTAAGAGCCTACATAGATATTTGGGGCTCCCAGGTTAGCAGCTCCACTGAAACCCTGTTGAAAAAAAATGGTTTCAGATGGAATGATGAAGCCCAACAAGCATTTGACGCCTGGAAGAAGGCTATGACCAAGGCACCAGTCTTGGCTATGCCAAACTTTGCTCAACCATTTGAGATAGAAACCGATGCCTCCGGATTAGGAATTGGGGCAGTACTCATGCAAGAAGGATGTCCAATAGCCTACCTTAGTCAGAAACTTTCTTAAAAGGGAAGGAAGGCATCAATATATGAGAGAGAACTTAAGGCCATTGTGTTTGCAGCACAGAAATGGCGACCTTATTTATATGGTCACCCTTTCATCATCAAGACGAATCAAAAGAGCCTATGCTTTTGCTAGAACAGAGGATTTGGAGCATGGAGCAATAGAAATGGGCAACTAAATTGTTGGGGTATCAATTTTTGATACATTACAAACCAGGCAAAGAAAATGGGGCTGTTGATGCCCTATCCACGAAAGAGGAAGTCTAGAGTTTAGGGCAATTTCCATTATGTATTGTGAGGATTAGGGCACCTTGGAGGATGAGATTCAACAAGCCCGAACCTGAAGAGTATTTTTCAAAAAGTTGTGGCTAATCCTCAGAACATTCCAGATTACTCCATCAACAGAGGAATTCCCCTGCATCAGGGGAAGCTAGTGATACCAAAGGAGTCTCCAAGGGTTCAAAGACTGCTTCAGGAGTTCCATGCCTCCCCAATCGGGGGTCATTATGGGGTTTTGAGGACATATAAGAGACTTTTGGGGGTGGTATACTAGCTTGGTATGAAGCAAGATGTTCAACGCTATGTGACAGGATGTGGGGTTTGTCAAGCAAGTAAATACCAAGCTATGTTACTGGCCGGATTACTACAACCGCTACCCATTCCTTCTCAAGTATAGGAAGATATGAGCCTTGATTTCGTAATCGGGTTACCAAAATCTGAAGGAAAAGAGGTAATTTAGATGGTTGTGGATAGACTTACCAAGTATTGTCATTTGTTCTAACTGGCTCATCCCTTTACAACAAAAGAAGTAGCAACTTTATTCATCAAGGAAATAGTCAGACTGGGTGGCTTCCCTAAATCAAACCGAGATCGCATATTTATTAGTCAATTTTGGCAAGAATTATTTCGGTCAGCCGTCACCACGATAAGCATGAGTTTAGCTTACCATCCGCAATCAGACGATCAAACTGAGATTGTCACTAGGTGCATTGAAACTTATTTACGATGTTTCATTGGGGATAAATCCAAGAATTGGGCTAGGTGGATTCCGTGGGCTGAGTATTGGTACAACACAACATATCAAAGTGCTGCAGGTACGACTCCATTCAAGGCTTTATATGGACGAGATCCCCCAGTGCTTTTTAAATGGGGGAATGAATTATCCCGGGCCGAAGAAGTTGACATCCAAATTCAATGCCAAAACCTGATTTTAGATAAGCTTAAGTCCAACTTGACTAAAGCTCAAGCCAATATGAAAGAAATGGCTGATCACAAACAGAGACATGACATCTTGGCTGTGGGAGACTTGGTGCACATCAAAGTTAGGCCCTACAAGGTGTTAGCCAAGATTGGTGAAGTTGCCTACCATGTTGAATTACCACCCATCGCCCAAATCCATCCCCATATTTCACATTTCCCAATTAAAGAAAGCTGCTCAAACAGAGTTACCAACCCTGCAGATTCCATCTTTTCTTACTGAGGACATAGAATTGCAAATCATACCAGAACAAGTGCTTGGAATTAGAGCTAACAGCAAGGGACATCCCGAGGCCCTCATCCAGTGGAAAGGGTTACCAACCTGCGACAATACTTGGGAAGAGGTTTCTACTATAAATGCACAATTTCCAGATTTCCACCTTGAGGACAAGGTGGATGTTGCCGCCGGGGGGGGGGGGGGGGCCCAATTTAAAATACATTATCAACAAACGGTGCGGGT
>JASKGM010090985.1:0-13406 GCA_034509205.1 Ceratonia siliqua
TATCCGTTTTCTATAAACCCAAACAAACAGGTATATTTTTATCCGAATGACTTATTTTTTGAAAATAAGTAACTTATTTTCAAAATAAGCCCAAACAAACAGGCTATAAGAGTCAATATGATTGACATATTAAAATACATTGAAAAGTGCTACTCCGAAGCCACATAATTTTATATGGTGCAGTCAATCCAACACATTTCTCTTTATTTCAACAGTCAATCCAAGCTGATCTTTTGCTTCATTTTGACATTTTTCGAAATGGTTTATCTTGCTTTGCTCTTTAAGGCCATAATATAAATATTGCAAGTAAATAAGAACTCAAGGAACTATTAGAACTGACACCATTTCGTAAGGAATTACTACGCATTCAAGACATTATTAAAACATGAACCACCTGAAAGGCTGAAACACTACCAATGCTAAAGTGAAATTCCAATGGTCTTTGGTCCAAACTAAAACCAGATCACTGAGTAACCAGAAAGTGGAAATGCTTCGAGACTTACCAGATGCTATTTAAATGATCTAAACCTGATATTCTCACTTGGAGAACAATTTTTTTGGTCTAAATATTTGTATGGAATTAAATTTCCAGTAAATTGTGTAAATTTACACCTAGACGCATCAACAACACCTATGAAACAAAGGGAAATAAAAAAGAGAGAGAGAAGGCAATTACGGAAGAGCAAGCAATTGAAAATTTTCAATTGAAATATGAGCCCAAGATATAGCAGCAAAGAGTACCTGAAGATCAGCGAGAACCATAGCAACAGATAAGGCTGGAGAGCGACCATCAGAAGCAAGATGCAAACTTTGCAAGATGAGGATTGAAAGCTTAAGGGGCTTGAAAAGAAGACGAGAAGAGCTGGTAGAGAACACGCTCATAACTCATTCTCTCCGTCAGCTCGTTGAAAGCACCCACCAACTCCGTCACCATCTTCCCACCAGCCTGCTCCGGCGGGCCACAGGCACGGAGAAGGTCACCTCCTCCGCGAAAGCCGCCGTAGACAAGAATCCGCCTCTGGCAATCGGGTTCCAGCGGCGTCTACGCCTCCGGAGAGGGAACAATATTGGCCTTCTTAGGGACCTCCATGCCCTCAAAAGCCATGTACTTCGTTCCAAGTCAGTGTAGTTATGTAGGTACATAGATATTTCTTGGATTTAAGCTACACCCACCTCACTTTTTTTTTATTTTTTATATTTTTTTTAAAATTTTTTTTTATTTTTTCTTAAATTTTTTTTATATTTCTGTTATTATTTATTCATAATTTTTTTTATTATTTATTTATAACTTAAAAAATTCTGTAAAAAATACAAAAATTCTAAAAAAATTCTAAAAAAATTTATGATATAAAACTTAATTAATTAATTTTAAAAAATAAAAAAAATTTAAAAAAATAAAAAAATATATAAAAAAAATTAAAAACTCCCCTACCACCTACTAATGTGGGCGATAGAGGAGTATGCACCATATTTCTTACTTTGCTAAGGTCAATCTAACTTAGTTTATTTTTATTATTCACTTAATTTATCTATTTTTATTAGATTAAACTTTTCAAAGAACTTTTTATATAAATATATGTTTTTTTCCAATAAATAAATCTATAAAAGTTAGACTTAATAAAAAGTTAGAACTAATGTATTTAAGTATTTTTTAAAAAATTTTGAATTAAAGATAAATTATTTTGAAATATAATATTTTTAAAAATAATTAATTCAGAGTTATTTGATATATTTTTATTTTTATATTAATTGTCTATTTACTTCAATAAATTAAATTATTAAAAGATTTATTTTATAGTATTTGTTAAGATTCTAACTCTTATTAAGACGGTAGTCATGTAGTCACTCACAATGTAAATGAGTTTCATATACACAGTAGTAAGTCACACATACTATACATATATATTTTATTTATGTTGTAAGTGATTATAGTCCTAGTGAAGGCGAAAGTTAACAATTACCTTATTTTATAGAAGCACTTGACAGTATCAATGGAGTGAATGAAAATGAAAGAATTAAACAAATGGAAAATTTGAAAGAATATGAGGAAGTTTCATAAATTAATTATTGAGATGAACTGTGCATACCTCCTTTTTGAGATGATAATGGATATATACCAAAATAACTTCAATATATAGTGTTTATTTGCTTAAGAAGGGGTGCACTTTGGGCACAATGAATACATATTCTATACAATTAAAGGCTGAAAAGAAAAATAAACATTCTACTAAATGTACAATGGTTGTTAAACCCACATCAAAGAGTAATTTTAATTACACTAGGCGAGATGGCCGTCAATTCCATCATCTTCCTAGTACCTATCTACCAAAGATTTATTTATATCATCAACCTCTTGAGATCTTCATTGTAACATATCCTTAGCGTTTGTGAAGCTAGGGAAAAAGGGTGCACCTGTAGCTGGTAGCCATTCATTTCCTTGTATAAATGGCTGCACAGTGAATTGCAGAGCCTCATTTTTGTCTGTGATTACTTTATACCCTTTCCATTTCACCCTTTTGTCAGTTGGAGCACCAGGGCCACGGTTTGCATACTCTGCATAAAACAAAGTGTCAAGGTACATGTCACCCATCCATGGAAGCCACCCATCTGGTTGAATTAAGTCCCCAATGACAGATTCCATTATAACAGTCCTTGAAAAGGCCTTCCATGGCCGACCCAAGTACGATTTGGTCTGCAACCTTGTAGGGAAGAGCGTATCTTCAGGGACGATTTTGCAGTTTTGGATAACTAGGCCAGTGGATTCACGTTTGTCAATTCTGCCATGAGCTGTTACTATGTTTTGCTGGTTGGCCATGGGCTTTCTGACGATGATGTTGGAGTTCTGGATGACTGCTGAAGCATCACCAAAGATGAAATCTACAGTGCCTGAGATGACACAGTTGGTGTAGAATTGGCGATGGGCTTGGGTGTACAGTGTGTCTTGATACCCATCCATTCTGCAGTTGTAGAAGGCTGACCTATCTGCTTGAACTCTAAGTGCCACTGCCTGGTGTCCTTCAGCGCCTGCTGTGTTTTGGAATCCCATATCCTTGGCAATAAATCCAAATCCAACCGCAGCTGCAATTTCAAAGTCACCACATTTAAGAGGTAACTATTCGAGATAATAGTAAAACTATTTATAAGCTTTAAAGTTTAAAATTTTGGATGAAATAATTTTTGACATGGTATTATCAACATACTAATGGCCTAACTCCTCCTACAAAATTATTAGTTATTTAATCAAACACTTAATTCACCTACCTAGATGATGTGAGACTAATGCATTAGTTACTTACATTTCTTCTCACGACGAAGGAGTGCACCCACAATGGAAAACGTCTCCGATGTCCGGCTATAGGCTTGAACCACAGCTCTGATACCATGTCAATACACCAATGGCCTAACTCTTTACAGGTATCAGACTAACGCATTAATTACTTACAGGTATCATATCTTTCATGACCAATCAATCAAAAGTTAGATCGTTGGCGGCTCAATTCTAATCTGATTTAGATTTTAGCAAGCTTCAAGTTCAAAAAACTTTTGCTTGATATCATTCTTGCTGCCTTTATTCTTTGTACTTAAATTTTATTAGATTATTCATGAGTTTTTATCTAATAATTTAAACTTATGAGATCAAGTGGTTCGAGGAACGATGCTCATATCGATTCAGTAACCAAAACTGGATATAGTAGCGTCAATGTTTTCTTGTCAAACCTGCCCGAAGGGGAATCCAATGGTTGAGTTCTGGGTAATCATAGGCTATTTCATCTTGCAGAATCTATTATTAGTTAAAGATTATGGATGCATTAACATGAAATCTTGTGGAAAAAGCAGGTAGCTAACTTAACATCTAGTTTCATTATATACATACAAAACAGATGAAAGAGAATGGAACAACATACCAAACGGGGCAGTCTGAAAGGTGGGGACACCGCCTTTGTTGCTTTTGCTTCCAGAGATTATCGTCTTCTGAGCCCCATCTCCATACATAAACACATTAACTTGTTTCTTTGTGACTACAACATACTCATTGTATATCCCAGCCTTCACATATATAACATATCTTCCAGTGTTAGCCTTTGGGTAAGCAGCAAGAGCCTCACCAATAGTCTTAAATTGTCCACTCCCATCTTGTGCTACTATGACATTAGGCTTGATAATGTTTTGGCCCTGCAATAACTTCCTATCAGCAACAGATAACCAAGAAGGGTATTCTTCTGTCTGGGCTTCAAGCAGCCTTCTCGAGCTAGAGCTCGAGTTTGTTGGGATACTGAAGGAGCCCAAGATATCAGAAATGGCAGAAACAATGGCTAAGGCATTACTGGTTAACTGGGTGGCATTAAGAAGCCCACTGGACAAGTCCTTTTTCAGATCAGGTTGATCTAACCCATCAAGGCAAGTCTCCTGGTAAGACATCACAGCACTTAGCCAATCTAGAAGGTCAGCTTCTCTATCGGCCAAGCTATGCACTTGGCTATCACCGACCATTGAAAAGGATGCTTGAAGCTCATCAATGGCGAATTGCAGCAAGTCCTTGCAATCTTCCATTGCCATCTTCATTTTTGAACCCTCTGCTTTATTGTTTAGACTTGCAGACATTTTCAATGCTGCTTGAACCTGTGAAATGGTGTAGTTAATGGCAGCTTGGATGAAATCCTTTGGTGTGGCACTTCCATTCTGAGCAACTGAGCTAAGGCTATCAACACATTGCTGCTTGTAATCAGTTGGGGTGCACATAGCAGCAACAGACTTAGAGGTTGTGGAGACTTGATCACCATCTTTGTCACCAGAGCCTTTATGATTCACACCAACTATAACCCCAATAGCTATGCCTACCACAAGAATAATGGAGGCTACTCCGATAACAATCTTGCCTTTCGACATTTTTCACTCCTTTTTGTTTTTTGGTTCTTAATGAAAGATTAGAGACTGGAACTCTTGGTTTCCCAGGAAAGGGACTAGGAATTTGAAGAGAAGGAAAGTGGGCAGTTCTAATAATCAAAATGGGGTGTCTTAAATTAGGAATTTGAAGAGAAGAAAGAGGGTTTCTGGTGTCTTAAATTAGGAATTTGAAGAGAAGGAAGAGGGTTTCTTTTTTTTAGTTTCTTGGTTGTGTGGCTGAGGAGGATATAAGGTTAAGAGGCAATTGGAGAAGTGTTCATATTTCTAACCAATAACTTTCCGAAATGGCTTCCCACTCATCAATTGCTTTGGGCTATTTTTGGGAACTTGTCATCAAAAGCCAAAGGACAAGGATTTCCATTGGTAAAAGGAACATGAATTTTCATGCATTTGGCTATATATTCATTTGTTTTTACTTAATTATACATATTCATATTTTCGAACTTGAATCTAACATGATAAAAGCATAGTAAACACAATATTGAAAACTAGAATAGGGCTATATATTCATTTTGTTTACCAATAAAAGCATAGTAAACACAATATTGAACTTAGCAAAGTGCATTTTGTTTAAGAAAATTCCTTTCTCATGAATTATATGGGGCTGTTTAGAACATGGACAAGTTTTTTATTCTTAGAAAATTATTTATATGAGAATGATATATTTTCACATTTGGTATAATGATTAAAATAATATTTTTGTTTAACTTTTCCACAAAACCATTCATTTTCTTTCTTATATGAGAGGAGGTAGAAAGTTAGATTCCTACGAGGTGAAAATATATTTTAGTGTTAAAAGACTATTTTAATCACCTTTATTCTAATAAATTTCAAAAAATAAAATAAAAAGAGTAAATTATAAAATATTATAATATAAACTAATATATATATATATTTATAGAGTTTAACAATTTCTATATTTTTAAATGAACAACAAAATTTACTAATATCTTTCAGATTACTCTGACAATAAGAAATCAGAATCAAGACATTTTTAAATGAATAAAAAAATTACCTCACTTTCTTTTAAAAAAAATAAATACAAGAATAATTTAATCAATGTAATAAATATAAAATATTTACGGCATTTTATCAAAATAAAAATCACGTTAATACCTTATGTATTCTAAATTGGTAACCTCACAATCGTAGTTAGCAATCCCATTCACCCACCAAATTACTATGTTCAAAAGTAATTGGGTGGGTGAGCAATTTTTTTATTGCACAGCCACAGAGCTAAGTTGCAGGTCAAAACTGAAGCACTAGCATGTTAATGAGACCTCTATTTTAGAATAATCATTTTCAACACAATATTGCCAAAGACAAGACATCATATGCAAATCCTTGGTATCCCATGTAAACGACAACTCCCTTAGCCCTTAGCCCTTCCTCTCGTATCGATATCCCCTTCCCCTAAAACGCGCACGTCGTTCCTCCGGCAAACACAGAAAAATGGGCAGCTAAGGATCAAAGATTAACGGTTCTCCTGGCTGTTCAAGACTTCGGAATGATTTCGCTTCAGTTGCAGGTTCTTCAGCCTAGCTCAGTGAGCTCACCCTCTTTGAGCCATTACTTGCCAACCCACCACAGAATTGAGGCACGCTCAACCATGGCCGAACTCAAGCAATATCACTCCCTCTTCTTTCGACTCGGCCTCTCAGCTGACAACGATGCTATGGGACGCATTATCAAGTTCTGTTCTTTGTCCACGAATGGCCATTTGGGTTATGCTCTCCGAGTTTTCGGTACATTGCCAAACCCAGATGCGTTTGTCTACAATATTATAATGAGGGGTTATTTGCAGCACAATCTGCCCAGAAATTGCATGCTCTTATACTCACAGATGTTGGAAGAATCTGTGATACCCAACAACTTTACATTCCCATCAGTTATAAGAGCTTGCTGTGTTAATAACGCTGTTAAGGAAGGGAAACAAGTCCATGCCCATGTTGTGAAATTCGGGTTTGGGGCAGATGGGTTCTCCCAAAACAATTTGATTTTTATGTATGCGAATTTTCAATCCTTGGATGAAGCTAAAAGAGTGTTTGACAAAATGCCAGTTCGAGATGTGGTGTCTTGGACTACTTTGATTGCAGGGTACTCTCAACAGGGATTTATTGATGAGGCTTTCCATGTATTTGAGCTTATGCCTGAAAAGAATTCTGTTTCTTGGAATGCCATGATTGCCTCTTATGTACAAAGCAATCGTTTCCAGGAGGCATTTGCTTTATTTGATAAGATGCGCGTGGAAAAAGTGGAGTTGGATAAGTTTGTGGCTGCTAGTATGCTGTCTGCTTGTACTGGACTGGGAGCTTTAGAGCAGGGGAAGTGGATACATAAATATATTGAGAGAAATGGGATTGAATTGGACCCAAAACTTGCTACAACGATTATTGACATGTATTGTAAGTGTGGTTGTCTGGAGAAGGCATTTGAAGTCTTTAGTGGGTTGCCACAGAAAAGAATTTCTACGTGGAATTGCATGATTGGAGGGCTTGCAATGCACGGGAAAGGAGAGGATGCCATTAAGCTTTTCAGGGAGATGGAAAGGGAAATGGTTGCTCCTGACAACATCACTTTTGTGAATGTCCTCAGTGCATGTGCTCATTCAGGATTGGTTGAGGAGGGGCATTATTTCTTTCAATACATGATTGATGTTCATGGTATTGAGATCAAGAAGGAGCATTATGGTTGCATGGTCGATCTACTTGCTAGGGCTGGAATGCTAGATGAAGCAAGAAAGGTCATAGATGAGATGCCCATGAGTCCTGATGCAGGGGTATTAGGTGCCCTTCTTGGAGCTTGTAAAATCCATGGAAACGTTGAGATAGGGGAGCAGGTAGGCAAGAAGGTTATTGAACTAGAACCTGGAAATAGTGGGCGTTATGTGACATTAGCTAACATATATGCTAATGCTGGTAGATGGGAAGATGTTGCTAATATGAGGAAATTAATGAACGATAGGGGAGTGAAGAAGGTACCAGGTTTTTCCATCATTGAAATGGATGGCATTGTTAACGAGTTTATTGCAGGTGGAATGGCTCATCCAGATCCTCAAGCTAAAGAAATATATGCCAAAGTTGATGAAATGTTAGAATCAATTAGGTTAGTTGGCTATGTTCCTTACACTGATGGTGTATTACATGATCTTGTTGAGGAGGAAAGGGAGAATCCCTTGTTCTACCACAGTGAGAAAATTGCAGTTGCTTATGGCTTATTAAAGACTAAACAAGGTGAAACACTACGTATCACCAAGAATCTGAGAATTTGTAGAGATTGTCACCAAGCATGTAAACTGATCTCAAAGGTTTATGATCGTGGTATAATAATAAGAGACAGGAATCGTTTCCACCATTTTAACAATGGAGAGTGTTCTTGCAAAGACTATTGGTAGCTGTTAAAGGAATATGTCACCAGATTTTCTGTATGTATAAATCACCTTAACTTAAAAGCAGGATGCTTAATATACATATCTATATAATCATCATTGTCCATTCACATAAAATTACTACTAACAAAGTTTGTCTATATTTTTTTTTTCTTTTGAGATACAAAGATTGTGTATAATTAATAATGTATCTACCAGTGTGGACTCATCCCTCTAGATTAAAGCCATGAGATCCACTGGCAGCCTTGAGAACTTGGACCGCTTTCTGGGAAACTAATAAATGTCATACATCCATCAAACAATCCCCGAAGTCCAACCTGATCACAAAATGGAGCACGACCCACTACAATGTTTGTTTTATTTTTTTTTCCTATTTTGTTCTGTTGATGAAGTTCTCTGCCTCATTAAAACTCAGCCTGCTTTTTGGGTTTTTTTTTTTTTTTTTCAATTGGAGAGAGGGGGAGTAGTGTTGAAGTATTCTGGGACCTTTATGAACATTCAATTTGAACAAGACAGTCATTGCTGCTTGCTGCTAATATGTCATTTGTCTCCATCATAGTCAAGTAGTCTACCTGTATAGATAAAAAAAAAATGTTCTTAATCCATGTAAAATTTGTATGTTTGGTTATATCTGTGATTTGTGGTGCAATAACTTCGTGAGAAATCTTGGCTTTCTGGGAAGTCTTTAGGAAAAGGCTGCTGGATTCAACCAGGTTCAGTAGTTAGTTCATATAGGCCTGCAGTTGAGCATTTTACTAGAGCATACCTACTCGGCCCAAGGAGACAGAATGAGCTAGACTTTCAAAATCATCCCCAAGGCTGAACCTAATATGAGGCAAGGTCTGTCTGTAAGTTGGAAATAGATGAAGATGGCCAGTCATACAGAGGAGGATAATATGCTGTTGGCTAATAATCACACCATATTTATGGTAGCAAGAAAATATAGTTTAGCTTAAAGGGTTGTGAAATGTGTGTTTGCGTGTGTAACTCTTGTTTCCCTCATTCATCATTAATACCCGCTGTTAACCCATCTAATGCATCGAGCATTCGAGCTAGTGGAGTACTCTAAAGGCAAGGGAGCTCTTAAAAAGGGGCCTGAAGTGGAAAGTTAAAAATGGTGAGCCAAATTCTCCTTCTTTGAATAGTTTCCAAATTCAAGGCACTAAAACTTGCTTCTTCCTTTTTTTGTTGGTTTTTTTGCTAGTTTATGGCCTTTGAAGAAGAGATTTTAAACAAAATCTTATTTTGCTCCTCCAAATATAGGTCAAGTATCAATTAACTCCTCTATTTTTTTTTTGTATAAATTGACTCTCCCAATAACTGATTTTGTGTCATGTTCATTTCAATTTGAGATGTTAATTGATACAAATATCAATCTTTGGAGAAGCCAATTGATACATAAAGGAGCAAAAAATCTTTAGAGAAGTTAATTGATACTGAACTTATCTTTGAATGAGCAAAATAAGGTTTTTGTCTTCTTGTCTATTTCTTTTTTTTTTTTTTGCAGGGGCAAAGAGAAATTTTAAACATTTTATTCTAAACCTAAGTTGTGAGCCTGTGACAGATGGGTATGGCACTTGAGCAAGAATGAGCTTTTCTCTGTTAAGTAAAACTTATCTTGTAAGCATTGAAGATGGGTCATCAGAATCAAATCAATTCCAGCAGATGAAGAAACTTTTTACAGTAATTTGGAGCTTGAGAATTCATTCTAAAATGCAGACATTTCTGTGGAAAATTTTTAAAGGGTTGCTGCCAGTTAGAGTTAACATTCTTAATGTGTCTTAGATACAACTTGCACATGCATTAGCACAAGGAGGTACTACAATGACTGGAATTGAATAGCATTGCTCACAATAAAGCTAAGACAAAAATCGTATTTTGCTAATGGTCTCGTAAACAAATTTGGTATTTTATGGATTTTTTAATATCATTTTTATATCAAAAGTAATATTTTTAAAACTGAATTAGTCAGTTTAAAAATAATAATTTATAGTTTATTGATTCGATCGTGGTCGTCAATCAAATTGTGGTTGGATCAGTAATAAAAAAATATATTTTTTAATTTTTTATATTATAAAACACTATATTAATGATAT
This sequence comes from Ceratonia siliqua, assembly GCA_034509205.1. Taxonomy (NCBI): domain Eukaryota; kingdom Viridiplantae; phylum Streptophyta; class Magnoliopsida; order Fabales; family Fabaceae; genus Ceratonia; species Ceratonia siliqua. The sequence goes on from JASKGM010090985.1 coordinate 10,390, forward strand.
AATAAAAATAATTTAATAATATATACTATAATTCTAATATATATATATATATATATATATATATAATACCATTAAATTATTTAAATATACATAAAATAAGTTTATAATGATAAAAAAACATATTTATTATATTTATTTATATTAAACATAATTAAAAGATATTCTTTTAAACTCAAAAATTCATAAAAATAATATTAAAATAACATCCTTTGAGTAAGAGAAATAAAATAAAAAATCATTGACCTAGTTTGATTCACTAATTTTTGGTTGATTTTAACCGGTTCATACTAATTAACTTTTAGGGATCAATCAAATTAATTCACTCATTTTCAAATTTATTTAACCATTGGGTTCAGCCCAACTTTTTATATACTAATCAAAAGTATGATATTGTTCTAATTTCACAAATATTTTGATTCTCAAAAAATAATATTAAATATTATTTTAGTACACCAAAAGTGTGAAATGAATAATGATAACAAAATTATATTTTCAACCACTAAAATCATACAAAAAAATTGCTAGATTATTAAATTGATAATAAGATATTTTTTAGAATCAAAATATGATTTTTATCTTAAGGTACACAAAAAAAAGGGGAAAAAACAAAAAATAAGGACAAGAACCATGCAACTCATGAATGGGAAGGATTAAGGAAGGAACTTCTCTCTGTAAGCAGTTGGGGCATTTTGGATGTTCAGCCGAATCTTCCAAGGAAATTATTCTTCTTCTGAAAAGAAAGTGGCTCACTGAGTTAATTATTTTATTTTTCCTACTGTTAGGACCCGCTGAGTCAACTCAACCAAATTTCCCAATTTACAAAAATTTAGACTAATTCCAAACCTTCTCATCTCAATAAGGGCTCCAAAAAATTCTACAGCTTCTCAACATTCTCATATGAAGTTTTTACTTCATAGAAAATTTGCAGAATCTTTTATTTACAGAACATTGAAAAGCAGATATTGCTTTTTTCTTAACAAAAAAATAAATAAAATATCTATAATTTCTTATTCATAAAATTATATAAATAAATAAATAATCTTCATTTGGTTTTTTATAAATAATTTACTTAAATTTATAAAAAAATAATGTAAAGTGTTCTATAAAAAAAATAAAATAGTGAGAAAATGCTATAACACGGCCGGGTCGAGTTGACTCTTGAGACTCTCACCCAGCCATCTACTCGCGACTCACGATTCCCAAGCGATTTCTGCTCCTCCTCCGTCTCCGACCAAACGCCGATCTCAACGAACGCCGATAAAGTTTTATTCTTTTCGGGAAAGCTTGCAATTCTTCTGGAATATCGTCCTCTGAATTCCCAGAAACCCAAAAGTTCTTTGGAATTTTCAGAGATGTTAGCCTGCACAATTAGCCATTCCTTTTTCTGATTCTGCTTCCACCACGCCCTGTTCAGGTAAGGAAAATATTGGATCTCAGATTGATAGGAAGAAACGTGTAACGCTCTCAATACCAATATCATAAATTTAATGGAATTATATCATTTCTAGCTCTTTTCTTTAACTGGGTAAATTTCTTTTTTTGACCTGCAAGTTTAAATTTTTATTTTCCATTTGATTTCTTGAATATGTTGGAAATATTAGTTTCTCAGTAGATGCTGAGAATCTCAGCTTGAGATTCTTGATCTTTTCTGATTAGTTGGGGATACATACACTCTGGAAAAGTAAAAGTAAAGAAGGCGAACTGTGTTGCTTTTGGTTTGGGTTAATCAGATATGGAGTATTGGCACCAAGCTAACAGAGGTTCAGGAAAGTAGGAATCACAGAAGTAAAGGAAAGAACAATAGGAACAAATGCTTCTCTCCTCTCCGAGACAGAGAGTATTCTCCAAAACTTTGCCAATTGTTTTTGATGATCTTACAATCTCCTTACATCTTTACTACATAAAGTCCTAACTCTTGAATAACTACTTCTAGCTAACTTGTTCCTTTAACAATATAACTTCCTTCTCCTATTTCATCTAACAATAACCATCCCCTGATATCTCCTAATAACTACACGTTTAAGTGGTAATCTTTGGTCCATGTTGGAAGTCTTCTTTCCCTTGATTGCCCGGATGAACCACCCTTAGCGCCATCTGCCTTGGCGGTTGGCAACACTATAATGAAGTTTGGTTTTTTAAGTTGCAATGACTGTGAAGAAGTTTGTTTTCTATTTTGGTTGCTATGGTTGTTCCTTGTATACTTCTTACCTGATTTTAATCCTCGAAGTAGTAGAGTCTATCAACAGAAGACCCTTCCCCCTCTTTTCCCATCCTTTCTAAAGAATGGCCCAGAGATAATACATTGGCTCGTTTACAAGTGTTCCTTTTTTCATTGTTGATTGTTTTTTTTTTTTTTTTTTTTTGAAAGGCATGCACTATATTGAAACTTGAAAGATGTCAAAGTCCAATAAAATTATGCTTGATTCGGTAATATATATAATATAACAGATATCCACTACAAATATTAGCAATATCAGATACAAAACATGATCCTGGTGACAGTAGGCATAGCAGATTGACCATATCCTTATCAATGGCTGTTATGAACACAAGGGGAGTTCTGTTGAATTCCATCATGCAGGAAGCACAGGCAGTTATAAATTTTGGACCTCATTTTCAGCACCGATCAAAACCATCAAATGCATGAAGTTCCTTTTTTGCTCTTTTCTTTTTCTGTTTGCTGTAGGACATTTTTTTCTCATGAAATGGACATTTAAGTTCAGCATTAAGTTTAAGAATGTTCGTCTTAAAAAAATTTATGTGCTTAATAATTTGAAGACATCATATGATACAAAATTTGCACTCATTTGCTAGAATACCTACTTCCTAGATACCATAACCTAGGGCTTTTCAAATGGTAATTATTCATATACACATTTGCTTCTTATTTTTTAAAATTTTTTGACATGGCATGTCTTACTAAAATTCAAAATAAACTATTGTTGAAGGGAAAGAGAAATAATGGAAAACCGTGTCTTATTAGACAGGTGATCATGTATATATATAGGGAAAGGAAA
>JASKGM010090996.1:0-13405 GCA_034509205.1 Ceratonia siliqua
GTAGAGTTCACTCACCCGGTAGCGAGGGGAAGATGAAGAATTCAGCTATAGCTGCTCACCTTTCCGCTATCTGCCTTTAAGTGATAGGGGGGCTGTTAAGCCCACCAACCAATCTTTCTTTCTATCTCGAATTCTTGATCACTGGTGCCAGTGGAGCAAAGGAAGTGGGGGACGAACTCCTCTATCTACCCTAGAAATGGGTTGGATCTATTGAATGAGATCCTTCCGAATGGGATAAGAGAATTCCTAAAATTCCTGTAGTATAGGCTTTCTTTCCATTACTGGCTTCGAACTAGAAACTGAAGATCTGGTCAAGTGTGAGCCCGACAAGTTGGGTTCTAAAAATTCATGAAAGTTGATGAAAAGAATATACAGATTACAGATTAGGAGATGGATTGGACTGGTTAGAAGGTTAATCGAAAACTTGGACAGCTGGAATGCTAACGGGATACGGGAAAAGGTCCCAAATTCTGCGAACCACCGGATCTAGACCAAGATCTCCATTACATCGTACGATGTCGATTTGTTTTTCCGCCCCCAATGAGATGGGGAATTTTTAACCCCCTATTTTGACTTTTGTTTGGACCCTTAAGCTAGGAATCAACATGATGCCATTACTTTAAAGCTACTAGCTTAGCGAATCCCCTTGCTTTTATTCAATAGTACGATCTTCGGCTATATGTCCTCCTTCTACTCTTGTTAGAGCATAACGGTTAGCAGATAGTAGCTGAGCGTTAGAAGAAAGAAGCATAGGAAAGGTAGCGGTGGAAAGCCCCACGGAGCGGTAAAGCATGATTTTAGAATAGAGTCTTAGGACTTGCTTGCTCTCTATGCCCATTTCTATTTAGTCAAAAGGCCAGTGAAAGCAATCGAATAAGGACGACTAAGCTTCTAACAAGTATCGATAAGAAAGCGCAATCAGGCAAATCCAAGTGAGATCTCTATGCTCTACATCTATAAGATATGCATCGAATACCCACTTCCCCTCAACACTGACTCTAACACCAAACCTCACTCACCTTGAACGCTTTGAAACTACCTTCACGCCCTTCCTTCTCTTTCGAATGACAAACTAGAAATCTCATAAGAGAAGAAAGAGAGCTTTAGAAGCAGCCAAAGAAAAAGATGGAAACACAATTTTAATTTTAATGCAAATAAAAACAATTGAGCTCAACATTAACTCAAGTGGCACCTTTTGTAGCACTAAGTATTAGTTAATTTCAACATCAGGGGTTCAAACTCACACTTCTCCTTGATATTGACAAAAAAAATTAAAAAAAAAACAAAAGATAAGTAAGAGTGTAACTAAATAGATAATTTAGTTAATTAAAATTAATCAATTAAAAAGGTAAAGTGGTAAGAAGGCAAATAATTTTAATTAAATTAAATTAAAAGAGATAAATAAATATGAAATTTTGAATTAAAACATATTACCAAAAAACATATGACAACTAAGCAATTCAATAATAATATAGTAATAATTAAATGGCTTAAATGTATTTTTGGTCTGCTTAATTTGTTAAAGTTGTAATTTTTGAATCCTTAATTTCATTATGAATAATATGATCCCTTTGTTTCATTAAAGTTGAGCATATTTACAATTTCGGTCCCCCTAACTTCATCCTGAGGGACCAAAACTACAACTTTAATAAAATTATAGGACCATATTGTTCAAAGTGTAATTAAGAGGATTGAAATTATAACTTTGATAAATTAAAATGACGAAAAATGCAATTAAACCTAATTAAAAATTCAAATAACATAAAGATATTAAAAAATATATAAAAATAGTAAAATAATAATAGATAAATATTAGACATATTATCAAATTTAATCATCACACACAAATATATATTAAATAAAAGTACGATGCATGGTGTAATATTAAGTTTTTTAATAAACAATATTTTCTTAATCTAAATATGAGTTAATAATTAAAATTTTGATAGAAGTCAATTTCATGATATATGTTTTTAGTCTCTAATAAATGATAAATTAATAAAACTTTTTACCAATATTCCATATTACCGAAACTTGAATAGGTAAAAGACTAAAACTAAATAATCAAGCATAATCATAAATTAGAGATAATATCACCTTATGGCTTAAATTAAACAACATAACAGAAACAAAAATTAGAGATATAACTTTATATGTCCAACTTACCAAACACTGCATCTCACATACAATAAATGCCATGAAAAATTAAAAAAAAAAAATCAACATTACATGAAACAAAAATCTTATAAATATTTTAAATTAATTAAAAAATAAATAAAGAAGCAACTAAGCATAATATATACATGGTGTAATTTAAGAGCATATACGTGGCGCAATTTGACAGCATATATACGTGGCGCAATTTCTGAGCATATACGTCTTGCAATTTCGATGCGTCTAACGGGAGGTGGCAAAATTGGCCTAGTCTGATGTGCTGGCCCAACTCAACTCGAAAAATAATAGGACTGGGCTAGCAAAATATTGGTCTGAGAAAAATCGGACTTTTTTGGCCCAGCTCGATGTGGCCCGTGGTCCGAATAGGTTGGCCCGATTTAGCCCGATGGGCCAACTAATTTTTTATTTATTTAAAAAATGGTAGAAATAGTCTAAATGCAATATATTTATAGGTACTTTTTTTTCTGCAATATAAGATTTATGATCCACCTAATTGATTAACCTTAATCTATTTTGCTTCTTTAGAGGTATGGTTTTTTTTCTCTATACTTTCTCGCAAAATTTTTATGGAAAAACATATTAAAAAAGTCTAAAGAATAGTAAAAATTTTGGTTATTTTTTCTTTTAACTCCAGTGAATTGATTGAACATTAAATAATAATTATAAAGGGGAATGAACCACAATTTAAATGGGAAACAAAACACCCAATCAAAATGATGTGGGTGAATGTATAAAACATAATTCATACAAAATAAAACAATATCATCAGTTTCTTGTTTTACAAATATTGTTTTTTTCCTTTTTTTTCTTTTTCTTTCACGATTGTTATAATTTAATAGGAGAGTGAATGTTAACAACATTATTTATAAAAAGTATCATTTTAACATAAATTTTATTATTAAATAAATTAAAATTAAAAAGTTACAATTGAATATATAAAACAACATTAACTATAGATATATATATATATATATATATATATATATATATATCATATTTTGTTTATTATTTTAGTATTTTTAGTATAAAAAAATATTATGATTATATTTAAATAAAAACTATTGATAATTATAGTTATATTGGGCCAGCCCGATAGCCCAATGGGCTGGGCTGGGCTGGGCTAGTAATATGCCGGCCCGATTATGTCACTGACCCGATCGGGCCGGACTGGACTGGGCCGAGCCAGCCCGATTGCCAGCTCTACGTCTAACCAATTACTTGATGCAATTGTATCCCCTGTAGTCAACCTTTAAAATATATAACAAGTTGTAGACGATGCATCACACATTGTAGGGAAATTTATAGATTAAAGATATTTATTAATTTTAATATATATTATAAGCAGGGACGGATTTAAGGGACGGATTTAAGGGGGGCAAGCAGGGGCCTTGACCCCCCTCCTCCTTCACTATATATATATATATATATATATATATATATATATAATTACTTTATTATTATTTTAATTCAAAAATATAATAAATGAAGTATTTATATAATTAATGTGACTAATTTTAAAGTAATTAATTTTTATTTTTAAAGTTTCTTTTAGTATTTTAAAGAAATTGGGTTAAGTCTAATAATTTTTGACTTTTCTTATTTATCAAAATTTAATGTTGTTATATATTTTTTTATTCTATTTTTCTTAAATAAAACTTTAATTATTCATCAACTTTAAATTATTATCATAAATAATTTTTATTTAATTTGTTAGTTCATCTTTTTTTTTCTTAAAATTCTAGTTTGGCCCCCCTTTTAAGTAATTTCTGAATCCGTCCTTGATTATAAGTTAATTTTATGACAAATATTTTAGTTTGTAAATAAAAATAATTAAATATGGTAAAATGTTAACAAATTTTAGTTGGAAAATAGTAAATTAATAACAAATATAAGTAAATATTACATATAATATTAAATTAAGCCATCATAATGCCTTATTATGTCTTAATCTTTGACACCATATTATATTTAAGAAAATCTACTTGTTTACAATTATACTCAGAATAGGAATGAGTTTTAACCATTTAACCAAACCCCATTTTGGCTGTAAAAATTTTAGACTTGCATGATAATAAGTTAGAGGATGTGAGTTTTCATATGGTAGTGGTTTTAGAATGAAATTATGCAAAAATAAAATGTTATAATCAAAAGAATGATTTTGCCCTTGTGGCAAGTGTAAAAAATGAGGGCAAATTGGTCAATTTACATCTATGAAATTCTAGACAATGCTTGTAGCTATTGGCCGCCACCTCATGATGAAATATTTGGATATTTTTGCTTCAATATTACTTGAATACCATTGGGCTTCAAATTGAAGAAGTATTAGCACGAGGACATTTTGGTAAAATTAACTTCTATCACATGTCCCTTCTCTAGAGTATCATTCTCCAAAGAAGTCACTTGACCATTATTCAAAAGATCCCTCTCAACCAACCTACAGAAAACTCTAGGTCATTGTCCCACTTCGTCCTCTCAAATTTTCCAGTAACTTACTCAAACAGCCAAGAGCTACCCTAAGCCTTCTTCCTCTCAACATCTCTCTCTTCTATTTTCCCCAATACGGAAGCTCCCACAGCCATTCTCATCTTCACGTCAACCACCATAGCCAAGCAGTACACAAAACAAAGGAGATAATCTGCCACCTAGTCCAGGGCTCCATCAAAGAGGGAATAAAGTGTGAAAACGAAATCCTAATCCACAAAAAACGTGAAGTACGGTGTGAGAATCATCTTTGGATGGAAGCAGCCAGAACAAGGGAAAAATATTTCATATATTTGGCCTCAACTTAGAAGATAGAAACATAGTTTCACCTTTCCCAAATTTCAAATTTTTGATACTATAAGACTCCACCCTTGTCCTAGAATTTATTATCAAATTTTATGAGATTTAAAAAGATTGACTTGGAAGAGAGATGAAGCTAAAATTTTATAATGTTGAGGATTTTAGATTCATAGAGAAATCTGAGCTAAATGAAAGATTTCATATGATAATATTGGCTGGAACTTGAGCATTTGCTTGGTTGTTTAATGGCCAAAATAAATGGAAATTCTTAGTGATGCTATATATATTTGAGTTTTGGATTCATGATCCTCTTTAAGGTATTTGTTGAAATGACTTAAAGACATTGCTTAGCTTTAGTCCTTGATTCAAGTAAATTTTATGTTGTGCTGTTAGTTCCAATTCTTAGTTATGGTGTTAGAATTGAAGAGTCTTCAAGAAAGATGTCCTAGGGTGTTCAAAGGTTGAATTTGGTTCAAGTGAACTTTCAAAAGTGAAAGCTAGATATTGTTAGAAGCTTGGTGTGGCCAAATCCCTCAAGAATAATGGTAATATATACTAAGCTCTCAAAGATAGTAAGGTGAGTGAAACTTCCTGCTTTAGGATACTTGATTTTTCTCTTGTAGGCTATGCCTAACTCTTGTAAATATTTACAATTTATTTATCTTACTCTTGCACTCTTAGTAGTATTGTTATTCAATTTTTACTATGTTAGCTCATAAGAAGAAAATTAGAGATATTTGGTTTAGGTCATTATTGTTAGAAATAGGTTGCCCTAAAAAGCAAGTTGTATTTCTCAATTTAATGTGAATATACTTTAATATTAATAAATAAATAGTTCATTTATGTAAGCTTTATTTTCTACCTATTAGATTCTTAGATTCCAATAAACCAAGATACATTTACATAAGAGTCATGCAAAAAGGATATATGAATCTAAAATAATATTTACAGTCACTGAATAAAGTTGGTCACTCTGTTCAATTAAGACTATAGTGTTTGGATAACCTCCATAGAAAGAATGAGATTGGAATGATGAATTGCAAATCTCTAAAGTAGTAGACTTTAGGTAATGACAACATTAAATGAATTAGAATCAAGTGTGATATCAAGTTCGAGTTAATACCATTGCTTTGAATTTGAACTCACACACATTGTATTAGCTAGTGCCAAAACTAAAATCTTGATGGATAATAAACTTGCATTCATAAATATTATGATCTTTGATATATTATAGGCATGACCATTATGTGACATTAGTCAAGACTCTGTATGTTGGGATCATAATGAGAGTGAACGTCTAAAAATATAAATCCAATAAATACAGTTTGTAACATTACATCACTTCTGGTGATTTCAGGAAGACAAGTGACATATCTGGTCCTAATGAAATAATGAATTGTCTACTCATAATTTCAATATGGTTTTATAAAAGTTCTATAAAATTATCTGATCACTAATCAGATGAAATTTGAGACTATGGGACAAAATTGACATAGGAGGTAAAACAGTAATTTTTCTTTGGGCTAATAAATGGTCACGAGGGTTCAGAAACACTAGGTTTACAAATTAAACAAATCAACATTCAACATTGACTTCTTGTAATTTTAGAAATTATCAAGAGTACAATAATGAGTCTTTGGTGAAATAACTTCATGATTAATAAAATAAGATTATCATAATGAATTTAAAATAATCTCAAATTTATTAGAGCTTGAAAATTTTATGTTCAAACGGATTCTCCACCAAACTATAGAGAATTCACTTCACATTAAGTTGGAATAAATTTAAGATGAAGTTAATCAATAGCATTTCAGCTAATGTCTTTATTGAGACAAAAATTGTTTTAATTTAGACAAATAATTATTTTAGGACAAATGTTCTCATAATCATGCTTGAAAATGTAAGAAACATTTTTGTCACCAAAGAGACAATAATAATTTTTACATTAGTTATCTAAGTTAAACAAGTGTTATTTTAATTAGAGACAAATATGTGCTTTAATATTAAGACAACTATTATCTTAATTAGGATAACTTTTATCTTAGTAATTAGTTTTGTTTTAACTACATTAAACTAATATTTGAATTGTTCAAATATTTAATTTGACGAAATTGATTAAAATAAAATTAAATCCTCATTTAATTAGAAATTTTGGCTATATAATTTAATTATGATAAGATTATTTTAATTAATTATTTATCCTATTATTGTTGCAATGTTTGAATTGTTCAAACTTGTAAGACAACATCCTCCCCATGTGATGGAGAGATACATACCCAAAAAGAGGGGAATTGATTCCCTCCTAATTATCCTAGTGAATAAAGGATTAGAAATTAAAAAAAAAATTAATTTCTTAGGTAACCTACATTTATTAGAAGACTAATTAAGTCATTTATTTAGTTAAATAAAATTATTTATTTGAATTTTTATTCAAGCATGACCAATTAGAAAGCTTCACATTTATTTAATAGTTAAATAAAGTATGACTTTATCAATTCAATAATACAATTATTAATTATAAATTAATTAGATAATTTTATTACCTATTCTCTCTAGTAGGAGTGTGGAATTCCTAAGGTTTAGGGAAGGATAATTTTGAATTCAAATGAATGACCTCGGGTTAAGTTAGTATAAATACAACCTACCCACTCTTTCTTTATGGCCAAGATTTTTAGAGAGAAAACACCTTGAGAGTGTCTCAAGTTTTTTATAGAAAAAAACTTAGAGCAAAAGTAAATTTTGTTTGAGTACTTTTATAGAATTATACACACCATACTTGAAAGGAAATGGAAGGCTTTCTAATTTCCTTTGAAAGCTATGAATTATTTTCTTTCATCTTTTGTTTATTCTAATCACTAAGTCTATTCACCGTATGTTCTGTGGATTGGTACTTACCAAATAATAGGTGGTCAGTGCACTTGGTTAGAAACTATATTACAAGATTAAAGTTACTACAAGAGGTATATAAAATTATCTATTTCACTTCTCTTTATAACCATGAGTTTTTACCTATGTGTTTTGTTTATGCCTGTTTGCAAGCTTAATTGTTTTTAAAATTTTTAAAACTCATGCTTATACCGTAAGCACTTAGGATAAACAATTAGATCCAACAATTATCTATTGTTGAAAATAGGAGAATTGTATTTTGAAAGAAAAGTAAGTTTAATGGTCATATGAACTTGTGAAGCCGAAGTTGATATTTTTATAGAATAATTATTAAGAAAGCGTTGGAAGAAGAAGTTATGAAATTTTTTAGGATGAAATGAAATCTTGGACATAATCTGTTAAGCGGTACGAATTTGGAGTAAGTGAAATTGAAGTTGAATAACTGTATGATAAACAATATTCAAGTAGCATTATACTTAGATGTGTGGGTGTTGTCACAGAAATTCCTAAAATCTAAAATCTAGTCAAGGTTATATGAACAAAAGGTTTAGTCATATTGGGGGTGTTGTGTAGAGTAGAAGTGTGGAAATGGTTATATAAGGAAAGGGTCAATTTAATCATTGTTATTAGGGCAATATATAAAATTATGTTGGTATTATAGGAATTCAACATATGATAAAATGGCGAAGTGGAATATTGATGGAGTTACATAAGAAGAGGATTAGAGTGTATTGAGGATAGATTATCAAAATCATATATAGTATAATCATTACACATGCATGCATTTGAAATAAGACGTTTCAATATTGCATATACCATTCTTGCATATTTTGAAATATCAAGGACATAAACTATGTTTTTAGTATGAAATAAAATCTTTATATATGACATAAAGTTATTTAACTCTAGTTTATGTTTTTACATTCCCATACGTGTAATTCTATCCATACATATAAATTTATGAGCATTTTAAAATATTACTATTTGAATATCAAATATGGAGAAACAAGACTTTTGGAAATAAATTTAGAAACTTTGTACTTATTTCTTTAGCAGAGTTTTGATGACCTGAACCTGTAAAGATGAAATATTGAATTGATTGGGAAAAATATTGCTAGAAATTGAGAGTTTCAATGCCATTGAGCTTATGGATATTTTTTGATATTATTATGAAAATTGCATTGGCTTCGTTTGCAAATGGTTTTGGAGAAACTCAGGTTAGGACCTTAGCCGTTAGTGAAGGTAATGGCCTAGATGGATCTAGATATATGTTGGTATTATATTCGATATGAAAAGGGGTTCTTGTTAGGTGCAACTACCAAAATGAGGCAAGGAGCTGCCAATGAAGTATAGCCGCCCTTGAGGTAATATTAAGATAATGGTGTGTGGTAAGGAGTTTCCCATTAAGTGTAATCTCCTATGTGAGGTAAGGATCTGCCAACAAGGTGTAGCCACCCCTACAAAGATGATATGATAATGGAGAAGAAAAGGCTACCTGTTAGATGGAGCCGCCCTTATAGATATGACCAATCCTAGGAGGAAAGGACTGCCAATGAAGTGGAGTCGCTTATGATATTGGTGCTTTTAAATTTTATTGGCTTAATATGCATGAAATCCTGGTATTATTAAACCCTAGTATCATATAAGTTGTGATACATGGCCCAGTATACTTACACATGCATGAAGTTTACAAGTATATAGAAGAACATGGGATTTGAAAATTTATCATCCCTTTATTTTTAATATGAAAGAGCACATGTAATTTACATATTCATCATTCTGTTATTCATAATTCCTCACATGTATAAAGCTACATGAAGTTTTCAAGTGCATGAAATTTATTATGAAATTTGTGAGCATATGAAATTTACATGGCATTCAGCATTTCATTAAATATATTTATACAAGTAAGTACATGTTATTTGCGAGTATAATTACATGATAATCAATTTGTAGGCATTTTGGTACAAGCCAAAGGTTGGTGTGGGTAGGGAATTTATATATGGATTATAATATTTTTGTAATTTATTATGTAAGGGAGTTGAGGATCTATTTTCTCCATATAAGAATTTGTATATATGGGATTCTTCCTAGGATAAAAGTCTTAGTCATTAATTTATTTTAACATCTAAATGGAATTTTATTGCCTTCGAAAAAAACTTGCATTCTTTAGTAAGATTTTTCTACTTATTGAATCTATATGACTCATCCCTTTTTTTTTTCTAGTTAATTTGCAAGATTCCCACAGATAAATTCTCAAACTCTCATTGGAAGACAAATGAAGCAATAGTTGATTTTTTAAACAAATGGAATAAGTGTTGAAATATGTAGATGTGTTTTGTTATTATTTGAGTTTTGGCCATGAAAGCCTATTTTATATGTCATGGTGGGTGCCTTAATAGTATTCTAGTTATATGTTAGAGATGTTAAAACTTGGGGTCAAATTTTTTTGAAATTTTTCTTAACTGTGCAAGTAAACTACTTTGAGGAAGGGTGCTAAATATCTGTTGTGCCAAGCTCAGCAAGGTCACTGACTCACTAGCTATCCCAACGTTGAATTTGAACAATATTCCAATCATTAAGAGGTTCACTTTGAATGATATTGATACGCGACATTGAACACGTCAGCTAAGGAGGACCCACAGAACTCAAAACTCCCACGTGGCTTAAGGGATATCACCATTAGCTATGATAGTCGAACTGTAGTATAGAATATCCTATTATGTTTGTTAATTCTGTTTGCTTAAATGGCATTCCTGAACTCTCTCTTTCATTGCCTTATATGTCTAAGTTCATGTGTTTTGAATGGAGTGTAGAAAGGTCAATTCTACAATACTCAGGAGTTTGTCTTTTATTTTTACAATTTTTATTTTTTTACTTTTTTTATAATTTTATTTTAAAAAATAAGTTAAAAGAATTTGAAAAAATTAAAAAATTTTAAATTTTTTTATAACACATTAATTAAAAAAATAATTTTAAAAAAAATAAGAAAAAAAAGTAAAATTTTTTTTTATTTTTTTCAAAATTTTTTAATTATTTCTTAAAATAAAAATTATAAAAAAATTACAAAACTAAAAATAAATTTTAAAAATAAAAAACGAGCTCAAGAGCACAATAAAAATCACTAGAAAGAAAGGGTATTTGCTATGGAATAGCTCTTTTTTCTTATAATTTTTATTTTCAAAAATAATTTAAAAAAATCTAAAAAATAAAAAATATATTCAAAATAAAGTAAAAAAATTCTTTTAATTTTTTTAATTTTTTTTAAATTCTTTTAAATTGTTTCTTAAAAAAAATTATAAACAAAAATTAAATACTACTATAAGAGTATGGCTACTTTGGGCTAATATAACAAAAGCCTATAAAAATACATTCTCTACTTCCTTCTTCTTTGCTTAGGAGGTGCATACCTCTAATTGTGCAATTGTCCATAACATTTGGTGCTTTCATTGAGAGGTTCGATTATGGCAGAGCAATCTCGTGCTTATGTTACTCAGGCATTGGAAGATTGTCTCAATCAACTTTCTTCCCATGATGAACAACTCAATTCCTTCACAAAGATTAGCCTGAAGCTAACGTCTATGGAAGGTTGATTGGAACAAAATTTGAGAAATTTGATAGTAGACGTCTTAAGGTTAACTTTGTCTTTGGTGAATTGATTAGAGAATGATTTACCGGTAAGCGTTATGTAATGCACCTTCTACAAACTTGAAAGCTCAATGTACCATGCTTCAATGGAAAAGATCCTCATGGTTGGATCTTTAAGGCAGAACAATTTTTTGATTTCCACGAGACTCCAAATCACCAACGTCTAGTGATATCTTCGTTCCACATGGACAGAGATGCATTACAATGGTTCCAATCGATATATTGCAATGGTTTCCTTTCGTCTTGGCAAGAGTTTCTGAAGGCACTTCTGGTTCGATTTAGTCCTTCTGAGTATCGAGACATCCAAGGAGAGTTAGCCAAATTGATGCAAACCATGTGCAGCTAAATATCAGTCACAATTCAAAGCTTTGGTTAATCAAACCACAGGAGTTTTGACATCGTTTTTACGAAGTTGCTTCGAATAAGGGCTGAGGAGTCATATTCACATAGAGGTAAGAGCCTTGCAACTAAAGGCTCTCGTATAAGCTGTAAATTGAGCAAAACTTATGGAGGATAAATTCAGTGATGTTGGCCTAAGGGACTCATCTAATCGACAAACTCTAGTTACATACAAAGAACCACTACATAATTCACCCCTACTACCTACTCCAAAGTCTACTTAGAGTAATAACTTGATCAGTGTTAAGAGTTCCGGCATACCTATTAAGAAATTAACCGTTGTCGAGATGATGGAGCGATGAGAGAAAGGCCTATGTAATTGTGATGAGAAATTTTAAAAAGAATCATTGATGATGTAAGGCTAAATTGTTTGTATTAAAATTAAAGGATGAAAAAGATGGAAATGAGACTTGATTACTGCAATTAGAAGAGTCACAGGAGGCAGAGGATGTGCTTGAGGAACCTCCACCTGCAATTTGCTCTCATGCTATGACCAGGTAGGATTACCCTCACACCTTGCGTTTTACAAGACAATCTAGGGGCATGAAGTACAAATTCTTATTGATGAAAGGTCCACTCATAACTTCATTCAATAAAGGTTAGTTCTACACCTACAATTTCTCATCCATCCTTCTAAACACTTTTTTTATGCTAGTTAGGAATGGAGAATTCATGGCTTACACCAGCCGTTGTCCACTGCTCCCAGTGCAAATTCAGTAACATTCTTTTTTAGTGGACTTCCATGTTTTACCATAAGGGGAGTCGATGTTGTGCTTGGTGTTCAATGGTTAAAACTACTAGGGCCAATAATGATGGATTACAAGGATGACTTATTTGGGAAGGACAGAGAGTGGAACTCAAGGGAGATTCTTTAATTGCTCCAACAGCTATACACCTAAATCAAGTAAGAGGACTTTGTTCAAAATATGCTATAATGTGTTGTTACTAATTGAATGTAGTGGAAAATTCAATTGAGGAGCAACAAACAAGGGCGAGAGAAGGAGTTATCATTGAATTAACTGAAGAAATACAATAAGTGTTAGTTAGAAATCAAAGTATTTTTTAAGTCCCCGACACATTACCACCTTTGTGGGATCATGACCACCAAATTCACATTGTACCTGGAGTAAATCCAATCAAAGTGCGACCATATAGATTCCCTCACTTCCAAAAGGTAGAGATAAAAAAGCTTAAGCCAAGTAAAAGCCCATATTCTTCTCCAGTGCTAGTAGTTCAGAAAAAAGATAGCACCTAGAAATTCTACATAGGCTATAGGGACCTTAACAACATTACAATCCTCGATAAGTTCCTTATTCGCACTATGGATAAGTTGTTGGATGAACTCTTTGGTGCCATGGTATTCTCCAAGATTGACCTTCACACGGGGTATCATGAAATATGAATAGACCCCAAAGATATCCACAAGACGTTTTTAGAATGCACAAAGGACATTATGAATTTGTTGTGATGCATTTCTTCTTGATGAATGCCCTTCCACATTCCAATTTGCCATGAA
>JASKGM010091007.1:0-13405 GCA_034509205.1 Ceratonia siliqua
TTCATTAATTATTTAAGAATGAATTTCAATGATATTTTCTGCATTTGAATTTTAGGCTGGTAGGTAATTACCTGAAAGGTAATTCCCTACGCCAGTCACGTGTCCTAAATTGGGGCGTGACAACGCCCAAAGATGGCAGGCACTGATAGCTAAGGTCCAACCCCCAATGACAAGCACAAAAACTTGCTCCTATTTCTTAGGAAGCTGGGAGCCCTGTACATTGTGTTAATGGTAGGAAGTGCCTTCAATGACTTCTTCGATCTCATAAGGGCTAATGAGCGAATTAAAGTACTAGTCAAAGCTGGTAAGATACCAATTGGAGGAAATGAAGCTACAGGGCAAGGTCAAAAGAAAAAGGAAACAGAGGTGGGATACTTGCACGTACAGCAGAACTATAATCAATCCATCCTAAGCCTTTTTACCAAAATTAGAATGCCGATTTTCAAACCAATAATAATCAAAATCCCCAAAACAATGCCTAGCCGTCAGTATCGTAGCAGGGCATGAACCAGAATAACAACCAGCAATAGAACAGACAACTTCAGGATAGAGATCCATTCCCAGATTTCCAGATGTCGAATACCGACCTATATAAGCAATTGTATGATGGACGTCTTCTAAGCTTGGTACCTTATAATCTAGTGTAGCTTCTCTATCCAGTGTGGTATAACTCCAATGAAAAGTGCTTATACTACTACGATGCTATTGGACATAGCTTCGAAACTTGCCCAGGTTTTCAAGCACAAGTGGCCAAGCTATATAAACACAGGGCTGTTAAACTCAACTAGGGTGGCCCAAACATCAATGCTAACCTTTTACCTGATCATAACGAAGGAGGTTAGGTTAATGCCATACTGGAGGAAAGGGCAGTTAGGAAGAGTTTAAGAGGTATCATCACATCCTGAGAGACTATTTTCTGAGGATTGATTGTAGATTGGTATAAAATTGGAGGGAATGAAGTGAGTATGGAAGAAGAAGAATGCCACAATAGGCAAGCAACATGTGTATACCATTAAGCTGTGGGGCACGATATAAAGCAGTGTAAGGCATTTGAAAAAGATTTAAAGAGAATGCTAGCTTTGGGAGTTATCCAATGCACAGAAAAGACCCATTATGCTGAAATTAATATGATGGAGGAGGGGAACTTCCTGCCTAAACCCATGACCTTTAACATAAGGCTAGAGTCATCAACGAATGCTGTACAAATGCCCACTCTCATAATTAATGTTCTCAAACCTTTCCCCTATGAAAGCAATAAGGCAGTGCCATGGGTTTACACACCGACTATTACTTTGCATAATCATAAGAAGATAGTCAAACTAAAAATAGGGGAGGTGGAAGAGATAGACGATAATATGGCTGTCAAAAATGTCACTCGGAGTGGAAGGGTGTACGCTCCTAAAGCTGCAAAGTAATAAAAGAAAGGGAAAGAAAAGGCCATAGAAGCTGTCAATAAAGAAGGCTCGACCCAAGAAGAAGAATTTTTAAAGATCATGAAGCAGAGCGAATATGATATCATCGAGCAATTAGGAAAAACCAATGCCAAAATCTCACTGCTATCATTGATCATAAGCTCTGAAGTGCATAGAAAGGCTCTTTAAAAGATATTAAATCAGGCATACGTCAATCCAACCATCATGCTAGAAAAGTTTGAAAACATAGTGAATTGTGTGAAGATATCTAACATGATCACTTTTTCAGAGGATGACATGAGCGCCTCAGGCTAAAATCACAATAGGGCTCTGTATATGACTGTGAGATGCGAAGGGTACACAATGGCAAACATACTAGTAGATAATGGATCCACTTTAAATATACTCCCCTACTCTACCCTAATGCAATTACCAACTAGCCAAGAAGAGATGAAAAATAGTAACCTTGTTGTTAGGGCATTAGATGGCTCTTAGAGGGAAGTCAAAGGAATTATTATCTTGAAGTTAGAAATTGGCCCTAACATCTTTGAAGTGGTATGCCAGGTTATGGATATAGAGTCATCCTACATAATGCTATTAGGCAGACCTTGGATCCACGCTGTGAGGGCTATACCATCAACTTGGCACTAGAGGGTGAAGTTCATAAACCAGGGCAGAGTCATCACTATTAAGAGCGAAGAAGAAATACTGATATCCAAACCAGTATCAATTCCATATGTTGAGGCTGCGGAATAAGCCTTAGAGAGTGCTTTCCAAATGTTGGAAATGGTTGACAAAGAGCTCGAAAAAAGGAATGCCATGAAGCCCTAAAACTGGCCTGAGCAAATCTTGATCAAAAGCAGATACCAGCCCGGTAAAGGGATAGATGCAAGATTACAAGGAATTATGTCTCTTGTGGAAGCAATTGAAAATGTGAGGAGACAAGGGTTAGGCTATGAACTAGGGAGTAGAAAAAAGACCAACAAGGGTTTTTTTTCTCTTCAAGAAACATTTCTAGCGCCCGTGCAGATTGCATTTTGTGATCTAGCCATCAATACCCTAGGGGAAGAAGAAGCGCAAGATAATCACGATAGCTTAGGACAGGATGTTTCACCGCTTAACAACTGGGATGCTGGGTTGATCCCAAACGGGTGCATTTACCAATAATATTTGATTTTTAGCCTTGTCTCGATTTAGCTGAAGTCCAAAGCCATTTTGAGTTATTTAAATGTGTGGACCATGTTTTATCCAATGAATGAAATACAAGTTTTTGTCACACATTTCATTTTCTCTCTGTAGTTCTCCCTCTCATTTAAATATTCTTATTCAACTTTGTTTTTCACTTTCTGTTCGGGGAAGTTGTTCTTTCCCAATTTTCAAATTAGTCTAAGGTTCTTTTGCATCCTACAATTGATTCTCATGTTAATATGGATATGGATAATTGTAACCTTGAGGAGTTAAACTATGAAACAATAGAAACATTCACAAAAATAATTGAGTCTTCTGAAAAGGGAATAAAATTGCATAATGAAGAGGTAGAAAAGATAAACTTGGGGACATATAATGATAAGAAAGAGCTTAAAATTGTGAATAATTGATAAACATAATTTCTATATATTAGTTTAGCCCTACATTTAGTCTTTTAATCTTCTCATGTGCTTAAACTATTGGGTTTGGCCATATTTTATGAGTTTGAACTCCAATTGGGTTTAATGATATATTTTAGCATTATTGGAGCTTTTATTTGCTTCTGTATTTTGGCCATAACTTGAGTTTTAGACATCTGATAAACATAAAGTTTATCTTTAGTAAAGCTAAGAAAAATTTCTATAACTTTGATGAAGAACTCCAAGGCTGATTCAGATGTTTAGTGAGTCAAATTTAACCTGGAAGTTAGAACAGGAATGCTACCACTGGAAGTCCTCTTATGCAGACCACTTATCAAAACTGCTGCATTTTGCTCATACTCTTGCCCTAGAATTCAACTGATGGCTTGTTAGTCAGCTGGGAGACTGTAATGCCCATTTGTTTAAAATAATTTTTTCTAGCAACCTTCTTAGTAAATTTTATCATTTTAAATTATTTTGATTTTTTTGTAAAATATATTACCTTTCTTTTAAAAAGTTCTCCTTAAACATTTTCAGACCCACAAGAAAACAGAGTATTAGATATATATATGATTTCAATAATAATTTTATCATTTTTGTTAAGTGGAGCTAGGCTTGCTTTATCATTAAAGCTCTCTTATTAATATCTTAGACGTACTTTTTGGACAAAAAGATTAATTTTATTCTTCCTTATGTGTTTCTTAGAAATTGTGGGTTGATCAAATTGTTTTTAACAGTGACCTATGTTTTTTTTCTAATGTTAAACTCATGAATTGATAGTACATTGACTTAGACGCCTAGATGAATTCCTTTTATGAAACTTACATTATTCTGCAAATTTTTATGATAAAGTTATTAAAGTTCCAAAAAAAAATTAATAAATAAATAAATAAATAAAATTTTGGATGACTACAGTTTATAAGACCTCAACAGGATGTACAATAGTATGTGTTATATTTGGGCTTGCTTAGATGATTAGGTAGTTGATTTTATTATAAGATATAGGCTGCTAATTAGTGGTCATGTTTTGAAATCTTCATAATTCTAGTTGGTCTTTGTTCCAAAAGTTAATGAATATATTTAAAGGAATTGTTTCTTATTGCCTATTACCTTTGAGCATGGGCAAACATGGTAATACAAGAAAGTCATGAGATTATTATTCTTGAAAAGGGATGAAGTTAAATTATTATGTCAAGGATTTTAAAGAAATCTGAAGATTTCACATGATAGTATTGATTGAAAATTTAAGTATTTCTTGGTGGATTAAAGGACTGTGATAAACGGAAACTTTAGGTAGTAGAGTTTTAGTAATGATATGAATCTTGGTTCAAGAAAGTTTTAAATTTTGTTTCAGTGGTCTTGACCCTGAGTTCTTAGATAGATTTAGACGATATTGAGATCCTTAGTAGACAACAATACATATATTTAAGGTGAGTTAATTACTCTTACCACTAATGGTTAGGTGTGGTTATCTAAAGGGAAAATTATGAAAGGTAATTTGTTATTAGATAAAATGATTGTTCTACGAAGGTATGGGAATGGGAATGTTATGAAATTTGTTTAGTATGAAGTACAAAAGTTTGGGACAGTTGGATTAGAATGTGCAGGGTTTAGGGTTGGCAAAGGTCTTGCATTAGTGTTGTATCGTCACTATTAAAGTATGTGTACATATGAAGGCTTGTAGATGCCATCAAAATGGTGGTTTCCTACGCTGGTCATGTGCCCAGGATTGGGTCGTGACAGAGACACTTTAACTTAGGGGCAGAGTTGTAATTAGTGGTTTAGGGTTTTATATATATAAAGATGTTGTCAAACGTTGACAGCAGCTAGGGTTTTATAAACACTGTTCCATTGCCTCTGTCTAGTTCTCTTCTTTGTTTTGTCTAGAGTTTCATTTTATTCCTCTGTAATTTCATCCCTCTTGTTCATGGAGGGCTAGAATCTTTAATCAATCCTAGGGATTGACAGTCTTGATGTTTAATTTTGAGATCTTGGTTTAAGCATTTTTCAGTTCAAGCATTTATCAAGTTTTCTCCTTTCTTTTGAGATTCTAATTAAGTTACTTAATTTGCTTGGAATATTCACATGATAGCCGCGTAGGTATCATGTGTCAACAGATATTTATAGAGACTGAACAAGGCATCAAAACTAATTGATGAGTTGTTTAGCTTGATTGAGTTTTGGTTTTTAGGTTAAGATAGTGTTTGGATGAAAGCCCGATTTATCTAACCTTGATTAACTAAATCGTGGGTGCTTATTCAGTGGTGAACTCAAGAATTATATTGAGGCTTCTTAATATGTTCTAAAAATCAAGAACTAGATTATTGCTTGAATGACTCTTTAGTGATCAAGGATGAATTAAAATCAAGACTGGTTACTTCCCTTGGATTGGTTGTTTCCAATTTTTGTTTATTATTTTCATTACTGCCACTTTATTATCTGTTATAAACGCCCTTTTTACTGTTCTTGCCCTAATTTGATTACCTAATCAAAGTGATCCAAGGATTCGACCCAGTGTGCCTTTTATACTACAGTTATTTGGTGAATTAGTTACTTAGAGATTTAATTTGATGGCCTTGGCAGTTATCAATAATTCAAAATGAGGGGAAACGATAACCTTCCTCCAAGAACTTAGTGATGTATTCGCTTGGTCCTACCAGGATATGTCAGGGCTCTAAATCGCATCACACAAAATTTCCTTGTACTCGAATTACACCTCTACTAAGCAAAAACTGAGAAGGATGAATCCAGAATTATCATTGAAAATAAAAGATAAAGTGATGAAACAGATAGAAGCTGGTTTTGTCAAAGTTTCCCAATATCTAGAATGGGTAGCTAATATAGTCTCGATCTCTAAGAAAGAAGGGGAGGTGAGTATGTGGGTAGATTACCAAAAGTTAAATAAATCTAGTCCAAAAGATGATTTTTCCTTTCCCCACATTGATGTATTTATGGACAACACATCATCAAATCACATATATTCCTTTATGGATGGGTATTCTGGTTATAACCAAATCCCTATGAATGATGACGACAAGGAAAAAACCACTTTTGTCACCAATAGAGTACGTTTTGCTATTGGGTAATGCCATTTGGACTCTAGAATGCCATGACAACTTATCAGATGGCAATGGTGGCCTTATTCTAGGATTTGATGGACAAAGAGATCAAGGTGTATGTGGATGACATTGTGGCAAAGTCTACTGAAAAAGAAAGCCACGTAGCAGTTTTGAGAAAGTTATTCAAGAGAGTGCGAAGGTACAAACTTTAGCTAAACCCCAATAAGTGTACATTTGGGGTATCCTCAGGGGAATTATTAGGCTTCATTGTGAGTCGAAGGGGGATTGAAATCGATCTTGACAAAATCAGAGCCATATAAGACATGCCTCATCTTCGTACAGAACAAGAAGTAAGAAACTTTTTAGGAAGGTTAAACTATATTGCCATATTTATCGCAAACTTAACTTGGACTTGTGAACCAATGTTCAAGTTGTTAAGAAAGAAAAATCCTGGTGAATGGGATGAAAATTGCCAGAAAGCATTTGAGAAGGTGAAGTCTTATTTGTAGAATCCTCCTGTTTTGTTTCACCCACGGAAGGTAGGCCTCTGTTATTATATCTCTCAGTTTTGCCCACCACTATAGGAGTAATGCTCGCGCAACACTAAGAAACAAGTAGGAAAGAAAGGACAATCTACTACTTAAGCAAAAAGTTCAATGAGTGCAAGAGTCCATACTCTTCAATTGAGAAAACTTGTCATGCTTTAGCCTGGACTGCCAAATGACTTCATCAGTACATGGCCTACTATACTGTTTTACTCATCTCCAGGATAGATCTCATAAAATATGTATTCGAAAGACCTCATTTGTTAAGCAGGGTTAATAAGTGGCAGGAAATTTTATCAAGATATGACATCAAGTATGTTACCCTGAGGCCATAAAAGAAAGTACAATTGTAGACCAGTTGGCTAAAGCCCGATAGATGAACACCGATTGGTAGATTTTGAATTTCCAGATGAAGATATATTAGAAATAGAGGAGGCTGAGTTAAAAGAAAGCTAGAAAATGTGCTTTGATGAGGCTGTGAATGTGAATGGAAGTGGTTTATGGGCTGTCATTATTTCTCCTGAGGGAGCCCAATTTCCAGTCGCCATAAAATTAGACTTTGACTGTACAAACAATGTCGCAGAATATGAAGTTTATATTAACAGACTGCAAGAAGCGATAGTAATGAACATCAAGAAACGAAGTCTATAGGGACTCAACCTTAATCGTCTACCAGGTGAAAGGTGAGTGGCAGACTCAAGACCTAAAGTTGATACCATACGAGAAATGTCTATCATTGTTGACCGAGGAGTTTGAAGAAGTTTCTTTCTCATACTTGAACAGAGACAAAAATCAATTTGCTGATGTATTCATAACTTTAGCAGTTATAGCCAAATTGAACCATGAAAGCAGGGTTTTCCCTGTCAATGTGGAATCAGCATACTGTTTAAACATCAAATAAAGTGACGAACAACCATAGCATGAGGACATTAAGTGATATATTCAGTTCCGACAATACCCAGAGGGTGTAGAATAAAATGACAAGAAAACCATCAGGTGACTGTCCATGGGTTTCTTTTTAAGTGGATCAGTATTGTACAAAAGAGGATATGATGGAACTTTGCTTCGCTGTGTTGACAGTAAAGAAGCACGATCAATCATGACAAAAGTACATTAGGGCATATGTGCAAGCCATGCCAATGGGCACATGATGTCCTACCAAATTCTCAGATGTTGCTATTACTGGTTAACAATGGAGAAAGATTGCATCAGTTATTGTCGACAATGCCATAAATGTCAAATTTATGCTGATTGCATCAATGCTCCACCATTTCCGCTGCATAACATGACGACACTGTGGCTATTTTCAATGTGGGGTTTAGATGTGATTGGGCCCATTAATCCCATGGCCTCTAATGGTCATCAACTTCATAAAGTGAGTGGAAGCAGCCTTATACGCTAGTATTACACACAGAGTGTTCGCTAAGTTTTTTAGGCTTAATATCATATGTCGATATGAACTGTCGGTAAGAATAATCACTAATAATGCAGTCAACCTTAATGGGTTAGAAGTTCAAAAATTATGTGAGCAATTCAAAATTAAACACCACAACTCAGCACCATACAGGCCCCAAATGAATGGAGCAGTCAAAGCGGCAAACAAAAATATAAAAAAAAAACACTGGGAAAGATGGTGTGACTTACAAAGATTGGCACGAGATGCTCCTGTACACTTTATGCATATTGCACATATGTGAGATCATCAACTAGGGTAACTCTATATTCCTTAGTTTATGGTACAGTGACACCTATTGAAGTGGAAATCCATTCTCTTAGGGTACTTATAGAAGCACAGTTAGAAGATGCCAAATGGGTTAAGGTCAGTTATGAATAGTTAAATATGATAGAAGAGAAACGCCTCACCACTATCTGTCATGGTCAACTTCACCAAAAAATGATGGCATGAGTGTTCAACAAGAAGGTCCGACTAAGCGAATTTCAAGTTGGAGACCTAGTAATTCAAAAAATATTGCCTAATCAAGAGGACGCTAGAGGAAAGTGGGCACTTATGTATAACAGGCCATACATTGTCAAGCTGGCGTTTACTGGTGGAGCATTAATTCTCACTGATATGGATGGACAAGAGTTGGCAAGGCCAGTGAATTCGGATGTAGTAAAACGCTATTATGCATAAAAAAGAAGAAGAAGAAGAACTGAAGCTAAGATATGAGAATATGAGGGATGAAGATAATCTTGAGGTTGCACTGACAACAGGGTCTGTTTTCTGAAGAATGATACGATACACATGTTCATAGTAACGTGAGAATCAATGTTGAAGAATACAGAAGACTTTAAACTGGGGTAAAATTTCATTGTCATTCATTTTGCCAACTTCTTCCTTACAAAATTTTAATGTTATATTTGACAGGATACTCAAATTTGAATTTGAATTGTTTTGGTTTTAATCTAGATTTTTTATCATTTGTGTAGGGGACTCTGTGGTCCCTATTATGTCTATATATCTATTTCAATAAATGAAGTTTATTCATTCAATATATTTCAGTTTTTAGTTCATTCTATGGATAAAGCTTGAGTGAAATAACAAAAAGGCTAAATTAAATATTATTCCACAATGCTCTTTTGCTGGTCAGTAGGCATCATGATCAAAGAGGCAATCATCCCAATAATGATGAGTTGACAAAGCATGTGTCAAAGGATGGAATTCAAGGTTGTTAGGGCCAAGAAGTATGGTAATCAGCCATTATGTCATCAGCAAGAGACAATCAGATTACTAGATGATTTGGCAACATACTTGCATGAGAAAAGACAAGAGGTTAGTGGGTGGAAGAACGCTTAGACTGGCCATTTTCTTAAAGAGGTACAAGACTTTTCGAAAGGAAATAATAATGATAAATGAAAGAATGTATGGAAAATTTTGGGACATCGAGGTTTGTCTCATGCTTTGTTTCAAAAGCACCCGACATCAGGGTTGTATTCCCTTGTCTGATTCTTAATTTTCAAAAGCAGGATCCATACCCCTTGCCCAACTTTAAATTTCTAGATTTCACTATATACACCAATTCTTCTGTACCAGTTTCCAAGGTTATTTAGTACGATGAAAATATTCCATGCTAAATTTCCAAATTTCACTGTATATACCAATTCTTCCATACCAGTTTCCAAGGTTATTTAGTATGATGAAAATATTCCATGTTAAATTCTAAAATATCATTGTGTATGCCAATTCTTCTGTACCAGTTTCCAAGGTTATTTAGTATGATAAAAATATTCCATGCTAAATTCCCCAAAAAAAAATTCACTGCGTATATCAATTCTTCCGTACCAGTTTTAAATTTGGTTAAATTCCCAATGTTTGGTTCCCGATTACCCACGACCTCCAGCGAGGCGTCCTTAGCCATTTTAATGTGCTTCTGGACAAAATTTGTGTTTGTCTTTACTTGTTCTTTACAGGTACATTTGAAACATCGTTGATCTTTCATCTTTCCCCGTTAAGAAGCAAGTAAAGAAGGGCAACTGTAAACACTCAATTTTGTCCAGCTGTTTTTATCTTTCTC
Source organism: Ceratonia siliqua (assembly GCA_034509205.1). Taxonomy (NCBI): domain Eukaryota; kingdom Viridiplantae; phylum Streptophyta; class Magnoliopsida; order Fabales; family Fabaceae; genus Ceratonia; species Ceratonia siliqua. The sequence continues at coordinate 10,139 of JASKGM010091007.1, forward strand.
AATCTTTTTTTATTATTGTTTTATTTTATTTATTAAAAAATATATATATATATATAATAAACAAATAAAACAAAAAGAAATAATAATATAAAAGGGATGAAGTCAAAAATAATTACAATGTTTTAGTTTTGTTTAAAATATATATATATATATAATATTGGTAGAAATTAAAAAAAAAAAGATAGTAGAAGTGCATAAAGCATTGGCTAACCTAGTCTCTTCAGCCCAACCCCTATTCATTTTTTTCCTGCCAAACAAACAGCCATAAGCCCAATGACCCAATAGCTCATTTCAACCTCAATTCGGGTGACCCACAACCCGAAACCACTTCACACTTCAACCAAGGGAACCTTAGCCGCATTCCCTTTGCACTTCTTCTTTTGCAGTGCACTCTCTCGGCTAGCTCCATGTGGAGCCCAACAGTGGTCCCCTCTGCACCCAACGCTTCTGCTCCACCACCACTGCTTAGTTTCACAATACTGGTCCCCTTTGCTTCTCTGGGATAGACACTAATTCTCTGCACCTTTCACTTTCACCATGTCTCTACACCTGCTATCTTTCCCCTTCGTTCATTTCACACATCTGAACCATCAAAATACTTTGGCTCCACTTTGCCTCTTGCACTCATGTTCGACAATATATCGCCCATGCGCATCCCCTAGTTAACTCGTGTCCTTGGCTCTTCCATCCCTCAACTTTGATGACCACGCACCAGCAACACGCTCAAACCTTTGGCCTGTGAGCTTCTGATAAGAGCAACTCTGATGTCACAGGTGAACAGCAATCCTACTTTTTGGTTCCCTTAGGAAAACCATGCGCGACATCAATTTGTACCCTAATGATTCTTGACGTCTACGATCACTATCTTTACCAGATTTGGTTTTCTTCTTCACCTATAAGATGATGAGAGGGAAAGAAAAAGGGGAAAGTTAATTAGAAAGGGAAAAAGATGATGAAATCAAAGGAGAAAGGGGAATAAACATTCGTAGGCATTGATACCTCTGCGAATTAAGGGGTTTTGTTAAGGCAAGGTATTTTCTTTGCATCACTTGTTAAATTTTCCTAGGATAAAAGGTGTTTGGGGTTAGCATGTCTCAGGTTAGGATGTTCCTTTGGCTTTAGACAATTTGAATTAAACTAGAAGGTTTGGGTTTTGTCGGTTTACACCTGTTGTTTCGATCACGATTAGCTGAAGCATATTGTAAATTTGTTGTTTGGTTGGTAAATCAGAATGGATTTCTAATTCTGATTTTGATTTTTTCCTAATAAGAATCAAGCTATGTGATATTAATCTCTTCTAAAACATGTCCTTTGATCCTTGTTCGATTGTTGTAGACCAATATGTTTCAAAATTTAGGCATTGGTGAATGTTGTTTGGCTATTTGCTTTTATCTTTGGTTAAAATGTGTCCTTCTAATTTGTGTTTCATTGTCAAGAACCAAAGCACGGGTGTCTGTTCTATTCCTTGTTTAGTTGAGATGTACTTGTTCTATTGGTTGGAGGTTACGAATATGATCATAGGTTTTCCTGTTTGGTGGAGATATGCTGTCATAATTTTTTTTCGTCTTCATAAAATAGGTTGTTTAGTGTTTTTTGGCTGATGCTAATGAAAGTATATTCTGTTCCTCTCTAGTGTGTTATTGCTTGTATTTCATTTCTGGTTAGGATTAAAGCATGTCTTTAGGTTCCCATATTTGCAATTAATGTAAATTTCTCCAGTGGTTGTTTCCTTTTATTTTTTGTTTTGATATTTATAATTCGGACATTTTTTGTTTTGTTGTGTTAATGGTTGAAATATGATCGAAACAGGTTCTTTCAAGTTGTAGTTTAAGCATACCGGTGTTTTGCTTTTGTTATTCCTTTAGTTTCTGACTAAAAAAAAAGATGAAATGATTTCAATTCCTTTCTTTGTTATTTAATTAGAACTTTCAATGGAGTTAGTTGACTTTATTATTTTAAAAGAGATTGTATGGTTTTGATTGGGTTTTGTAATGTTTGTCATTTCCCATGTGAATTTTTGTCATCCCATTTATCATGTTATGGCAATTATGAGTTAGTTTGGGATAATAAAAAGGGCGTTACCCAATTTTTTAGAAAAAAAATAATAAATTATTTTTTTTGGGTTCCAAAAGCTCTAAATATTTTTTCATAATTAAAAGACTAGATCTCTATTAGGTTCCAATAGCCTGCCTAATGAATAAATTAGAATCCTTTAGGCTAAGAACTTAGGGCTCCAAAGGCCCGAATTAGTGGAAGGCTCAAGTTTATTGGGCACTAAAAGTCCTAAAGTTTTTAGAATAAACCAGGGAAGAGGAAAAGGGGGCAGTTCACAATGGGGTTTCAAAGGCCCAATATTTTGGAATTCAGACCCCAATCCTTTTTAGAACTTTGTTTTAGCCCCAATATTTTTGAAATTCTCTTTTGGGCCCCGATACTTTTGAAAATTCAAGTTTGACCCCAACACTTTCAAGAATCCTATTTTTGACCCTAATACTTTTAAAATTATTTTTCAGCCCCAAACATTTTTTTGAAATTATGATTTTACCCTAAGGCTGCTGAAAATTGGATTTTAACATAATAAGTTCCTCATTTCTTCAAACATTATGTGGGGAATTATTTTCTCATTTTGTTAAGCTTTATGTGGAAATTCGTTTTTTCCATATTGTCTTTATTTCTTTAAACATTATGTGGGAAAATTTTCTCCCATTTTGTTGAGCTTTATGTAGAAATTCATTTTCTCATATTGTCTTTTTGTCTTCATTAAACATTATGTGGGAAATTATTCTCCCATTTTGTTAAACTTTATATGAAAATTTACTCTTCCATATTGTCTTGATCCCTCATAGGATTTTGTGTGAGGATTTATTCCCTCACATTATCAAAAACATTATGTCTGCCATATGGAAGGGACTATATATCTTTCCTAGGCAAATTCTCATCAAATTAATTGGAATTACGTAGGCCTTGATCCCTTCAAGGGTACATAGGCACTTACGCTGTAAAACAAGTATGGTTCTCTCACTTCTTTATTTTTTTCTCTAAATCGCGATAACAAAAGGGGTAATTAAATCAATTAAAATACGATTTTTTTAGCACAAACAATATAGGGTAACTGATAAACACAATTTCCATATACTATTTTAGCCTCACATTTAGTCTTTTAACCCTCTCATATACCTAAATCCTTCAACTTAATTACACTTTATGACTTTGAGCTCCAATTTGGTTTAATGACATATTTCAGCATTATTTGAGCTTTTATGTTGC
>JASKGM010091018.1:0-13405 GCA_034509205.1 Ceratonia siliqua
GGGAAGAGATAAAGGGGATGAGTGATTTGTACAGAGGAGACTCGACGCAATCGCTGAAGGGAAGAGATAAGGGGATGAGGTCTTGCACAGAGGAAACCCGCCGCAATCACTGACGTGAAGAGATGAGGGGGATGAGGTTTGTACAGAGGAAACCCGCCGCAATTGCTGACGGGAAGAGATAAAAGGGGATAAGGTTTACACAGAGGAGCTCGTGGAGCCGCGAGATTCAAGGAGTGAAGGCAGAAGCAGTCTTGTCTGGGGAAGGGAAAGTGAGACCGGGTAGGTTTAGGTGGGGAGATGGGTTGGATCCGGGTGATGGAACGGTTTAGTGGGAAGATGGGTCTGGGCCAGAAGCCATGCTGGGCTGGACCCATTCGGTTGAGCGGGCTGAGAGATGTTTGGGCTGATCGGAAAATGGGTGTTGACAATGATAGAATCATTTCTTGAAGCTTAAATATAGGGAGAAACCCACTATATATCCTTTTAATCCTTCCTTCAACCACCAACAAGAACTAATGGCTCTAAAACATTACAACCCATCTTAATGTTCAAAAATGTTGCCCCTAAGTTTCTAATTGATAAATTGATACAGTGCAAAGAAGGATTAGTTTACGAGTAAGGAAGCTCAATTCACGTTTCCTGGAATAACGACTATGTCATATGTTATCTGTTAGTTAAGGGCTACGTTGTTATCTATTTTTTAGTAGGAAGTATCTTATAAGTGAAGTGTTATCACCTAGTTGCATCGTTAGGATGGCAATGTTATCATTATCTCGTAGCTCAAGTAGTTGAGAGTCAGTCTATTTATTGAAGTAACCAGATGCAGTAAGGTTATCGAAGAAATAAAACAATTGTTCTTACCTCAGTTGTAACATTTAGTATCAAAGCCAAATGGCTTTGCAAAAGGAGAAGGTTGAACTCCTAGAAAGTGAAGTTACTGGGCTACATGAGACGATCCAAGTGATGCATCAGAGATACCAGGAACTAGAGACCATTGTGAAATAGGGCTTCAAAGATATGCAGAATGTATTCGCCAAGCTGCTGCATCAAAACATCGAACCAAAGGACAATGTGAGCTCTAGCAAATCCGTAACCAAACCTAGGACCACCAAGAGCATAATTTGCCGCGCCGTACTGCGATACATCAAAATGGTCTTTCCCCGATATGAAGGAATAGAACCGACAGAATGGATGCACCGAGTTTGTCAATTCTTCGAGTACTAAGGGACTCCATCAGACCAATAAGTGGCCCTTGCCTCCATTCACATGGAAGGGGAAGCAAATACATGGTTACAATGGCTTCAATGAACCTATGTAGTTGAAGAACTCGAAGTCACATGGGACATTTTTGAGAAGGGCTACTCACTAGGTTCGGACCCATCGAATTCGAGGACTATGACAGCTTTGTCTAAGATAAGGTAAACTGGACCATTGCCAAGTTACCTCAGAGAGTTTAAATGCCTGGCCAACCTGGTATAAGAATAGCCACAGAAGGCATTATTCAGGACTTTCGTAAAGGGGCTCAAGGACGAACTACTTGGGGAAGTACATGTTCACAAACCAACTACCATCCGAGAGGCTATAGACTATGCAAGGATGATCGACAAATAGTTTCCAAGGAGGTCGAAGACCACACGATCAGCAGAGCATCATAGCAAAATTCAGAGTAATCACACTGAGAAGAAACTACCACTGGGAGTGAAGAAACTAACGTGGGATGAAATGCAATAGAGAAGGGAAAAAGTATTGTGCTTCAATTACGATGAGCATTTCACAAGCGACCATAAATGCAAGAAACCTTAATTACTCATGTTAGAAGCCAACGATCCTTACGGTTAAGAAGAAATAGTGGGAAAAGAAATTGATATCGAGATCTCACTACATGCTCTTGAAGGTTAACCAACTCACGCACCTTAAAGGTAACTGGTTTCATATCATAGCAGCTGTTATCTATTTTGATTGACAATGGGTCTACCTATAATTTCATCAGCAGAAATAAAGTAGAGGCATTACAACTACCCATCACCAGTCCCTCGACCTTCAATGTATCAGTTGCCAATGGATAATTGGTAAAGTGTGAAGGGAAATGCCAGCAGGTAAAATTAAGAATTCAAGTTTACACCTTCATTACTACACTATATGTTTTACCACTGGTAGGGATGGACGTAGTACTAGGGATCCAAAGGCTATGAGCACTGGTCAAGGCTAAGGCCCACATTAGCGCCTTATTTATACTACAATCAGAATCACCCATGAAGAACTCAGAAGAAGATACTATAACTCCAAAACTTAGGAAATTGCTTCACCAATATGAAGGAGTCTTCCATGAACCCGGTGAAATACCTCTACCTCGTAGTTTTGACCACCGCATCCAGCTCAAGCTAAGGTCCTCACTTGTCAATGTAAGGTCCTACAAGTACTTCTACCATTAGAAGAATGAAATTGAGAGACATGTAGCTGAAATTCTCAAGAAGGGGATCATTCAACCCAGCACTAGCCCTTACGCGTCTCTAGTATTACTAATGCATAAGAAAGATAGGAGCTAGAGGTTCTGTACATATTATGGGGCTCTTAACGAGGTCGCTACCAAGGATCACTTCCCAATACCGATGGTGGAGGACATGCTAGATGAGTTACATAGTGCCCGATACTTCTCCACGCTAAATTTGCCATCAATTTACCACTAAATCCATGTGTAAACATAAGACATACCAAAGACAGCTTTTTGAACTCACTATAGCCATTACGAATACCTCATGATGCCCTTCAAGTTTTATAACGCACTAGTAACATTCTAGTCAGCCATGAACACTGTGTTCGCTTCTCATTTACGAATATTTATTCTTATGGTTTTTGACTACATACTGGTTTATAGTACCACGTGGGAGAATTACCTTAACCATCTTGAGATTATATTGCAGACACTGACTCAGGCCCAGTTCTATGCTAAATTATCCAAGTGCTGGTTTGGCCAACGAAAAATAGACTACCTCAAACACATTATTACCCACAACAAGGTCATGGTAAACCCAAAAAAATTGTGGCTATTCAAGCATGGCCATGCCCAAAATCAGTCACTGAGTTATGGGGGTTCCTCGGCATCACCGGGTATTACTCGAGATTCATCCAACGCTATGGGTGGATTGTAGCTCCACTGACCAGCCTCTTAAAGAATGGAAGGTTCACTTGATCTTATGAAGCACAACAAGCCTTCCTTACCGTTAAACAAAGGATGGTCAAAGCACCAGTGCTGGCTATACCAGATTTCTCCAAAGCCTTTATGGTAGAGACAAATGCAAGTGACGGTGGAATGGGGGTCGTTCTCTCACATACCTGTGGCTTTCCTAAGCAAGGCCCTCGGCCCTTCGTCTAAAGCCAAATCCATATACGCTAATGAGATGATGGCTATCTTAGAAGCAATCTATGTTTAGCTCCCATATTTGTTTGGGCAACATTTCATCATAGTTACTGATCACCGAAGCCTCAAGTACATGATAGAGCAACGACTAACCATGCCTGAGCAACAAAAATGGTGGCTTAACTCTTGGGTACAATTACGAAGTACGGTGTAGCCCCGGCAAGAATAATAATGCAGTATACATATTCTCTAAGCACCCGACCAACAAAACTCATGGCAATCTCATATCCCCACTTCACTATTTTGTAAGAAATAAAAAAAGCCAATGGTAATGGCCCATACTTAATGGAAATACACCAGTGTGTGCAACGAGGAGATGCCCATAACAGTAGGTTCCATGCCAAGAATGTCATTTTACTTTACCGAGGGAGGCTGGTACTTCCACCATCCAGTAACTTCATCAATCGTGTTCTGGAAGAATATCATAACTCAATCATAGAGAGTATGCAGGGAGCTTAAAACTTACCAATGCATACGTCGAGACTTTTATTGTGAAGGCTTACGAGCAACAGTCAAATGATGGGTGACATCCTGTGATACATGTCAATGTAACCAAACCATAGCCTAGCACCTTGCAGGTTTGTTACAACCCCTTGCCATTCCTGAGCGCGTCTGGGATGACCTTTCAATAGACTTTGTGGAGGGCCTTCCCATCTCTGCAGGAAAAAAATGTCATAATGGTTATGGTCGACCAACTTAGCAAAAATGGCTACTTTCTCACCCCTAGCCCATCCCTTTAATGCCAAAGTTGTAGCTAAACTCTTCATCAACAGAGTTACAAAACTGCATGGCGTGCCTAAAAGTATAGTGAGTGACAGAGACCCAGTATTTATGTCTACCTTTTGGCAAGAATTCTTTCATCTCCAAGGAACCAAGCTCCACACTAGCATGGATTATCACCCTTAACATGATGGACAGACCGAAGTCTTTAATAGATGCCTCAAGTAGTATTTATAGTGTTTTGCATCACAACACTCATAACAATGGGGAAGGTACTTGAGGTGGGCAAAATATTGGTACAATACCAATTTTCATAAAGCTACAAAGAGAACTCCATTTAAGGTTATCTAAGGCAGACTGCCACCAAAGATCATTCGATACGAACTAGGTAACACTAACTGGATGAAGTGGAACGAGCATTACAGGATCGAGATGAGGTGCTACAGAAGCTGAAGGAACACCTTCTTCTGGCCCAGCAGCGCATGATCACTAATGCCAATAAAAAGTGCTGGGCATAGAGTTCTAGCCTGGGGAGTAGTTGTATCTTTGCTTGCACCCTTTCAGGCAGTATACTATCTTCAAAAGGGTACACCAAAAGCTGGCAAGCAAGATCTATGGGCTTTATCAGATTCAAGAATGAGTGGGGAAGGTGGACTACAAGTTGACATTACCACCCGAGGCTAAGGTGCACCCGATCTTCCACGTCTCACTACTACAAAAGCACACAGAGGAAATGCCAGTGGCAATCGTCAACATTCCTCTCATCATTGACAGTGGGCAGCTGGAAGTTAAGCCAGAGGAAGTTCAACAAACATGATGGGTCGCCAAGGGATGAAGGCATAAGCTCGAGGCCTTAGTGCAATGGTATGGGTTACCCAAGGATGAGGCTACGTGGGAGTCTATTCAGAGCATACGAGCTAAATATCCAGAGTTCATCACCTCTATTCTTGAGGACAAGAACACACTCGAAGGGGGAAGGAATGATACAGTGCAAAGAAGGACCAACTTATGAGCAATGAAGCTTAATCTACGTTACTTAGAATAGTAGCTCTGTCATATGTTATCTATTAGTTAAGGGCTACATTGTTATCTATTTGTTAGTAACAAGTATCTTATAAGTGAAGTGTTATCACTTAGTTGCACCGTTAGGATGGCTACATTATCATTATCTCGTAGCTCAAGTAGTTGAGAGTCAGTCTATTTATTGAAGTAACCAGATGTAGTATGGGTCATGGAAGAAATAAAACAATTATTCTTGCCCTAGTTGTAACATAAATTATCTTTAAATATTGTTTAATATCAATTTTGATGATGATTACTATTTTTGGTCAAAAGACAAAATAAGTTTGACTTTTATTTTAAAATATATTACTAATTATGTCAAAGGATCTCTACCATATCAAACTATCAAATATTTTATGATATGATTTTATTTATTCTAACAAGTAAGTGTAAAAAGCACTTTGAGCCTTGTGATATGCAGATGGTAGGTGAACAAGTTAGAAAAAGCACTTTGCACAGTGAACAACATCTGAAATTGACATGACAATGCAGAAATAGTAGTACAGAGAAGTCAAACTATAAGATAGAAATTTACAACCATCATGCTCGTTTAACCCAAGCTCACGTAAAGACAAAACAACGGTTAAAACAACATTAAATGTTGAAGGTGAACATTGGAAACATATTCATGCACAATCTAAAGCTCTCCAACAGCTACAACTTGAAGGATATAAAAGATTTCACCTCAAGAGCATTCAAGAAGAAGGAGAAAAAACATTAACTATGGAAAACTCATTATTCTACTGCTACTCTTCTATTTGAGCTATCATTGGAGCCTTTACTTTTCTTCTAATAGAGTTTTATTTTGAAGCTCTTTGTCAGCATTTATTCTTCTTGTGCGAGTTTGCTAGATACTTGGAAGAAAAATCTAGTGGTTTGGGTTTGTAAAAGTTGGGATTGCTTTCCTTGGTCAGAAGGTTTGTAAAAGCTGGGTTACCCTCCCCATTGTGAAAAGTTTTGCTGAGTTATTGAGTAGAAAAACTCAACGTTTGATAGGTTAATTAGTGTGATTATTAAAAGCCTTATGGCTTGATCCTGTACTTTGATGATTACCCATTATAGTTAAAACTCTTAAGTTTTGCTCTTGAGTGGCCCACCCTGAACTTACTTCAGCCCGTCCCCCAGAAGGAGCAAGCCGGATCAGTCCGCCAATTTGGTGAGCAAAAGAACCCTCAAACTGCCCCGCCCATGGCGGGTTGTGGGTTAGTGAGCTGACTCGCCACATATAGTATATTTATATAAAATTATGCTTTTTTATGCTATCTAGAAACTGTAAACTAGTGGTAAGAGTGTTATTTTGTCATTCTAAGGACTTGGGTTCGATTCTTAACAACTACATAACTCTTTTTTTTTTTTTAAAGAAAAGGTTGGCTTATCCTTCATCAGTACTTCTGCCTGTCTTTTGTTAAAATTGTGGCTTTGAACTTAGCTTTTAAATCTTACTTGTACTAAGATTTTCACTTGGTTTATAGATTAACCACTTTCAGGTTTTCAAAGAGGATTTTATAATTCTAAGACTTGAAAATTAGCAAAGTTTCCATAACCCAATTCAACCCACTTTCCTGGGTGTTTCCTATAATTTTCTAACAAAAAGAATCCAAACAAATTCAAAGGTGGAGAATGATCTAATAAATTTAGGCAAGCAATCTTCTCTAGCAATACCAATTATGTGTACTTCCTCACAAATTCTTAAATAGATTTACTCCTCCAAAATTAAAAATAAAAAGACTAAGCCATTGAGAAATAAGAATGCAAAAATGTCAAGGTGTATTCTAATGAGAAATTTTTAGGTAAATAATTTATAAAATATGTGTAAATTAAATCAATCATGAAGGAACATATAAACATGTCAGCAGTGGGACCCACTGTGTTCCTTCATGATTAATTTGGTCTACAAAAGATTTATAAACAAGTTTATCTTTAAAAAAAATTCATATAATCATGTTATATTCTAAAAAAAATTATATCTGACATGATTACATATTTATTTAAAAGAATTTTTTGATACCCAAATGGCATTGGAGCTCTCTTATGTGTAGAATTATCCACCATAAATAATTATATAGTTTCTCATAGAATGATAAATAATCTTACCACATCAACAAGGCACAAGTACCTTACATGTATTGAAAAAACTACTGTCTATCAAATTCAGAGGATAATCTTGCAGATTCGCTAACAAAATCTCTAAATAGAGAAAAGGTTTGGAATACATCAAGGGGGGATGGAGTTGAAGCCCAAAAAGAAACATACCTCTTATGAGGATACCCTACCTAGTGATTAGAGATCTTAAGAACTAGGTTCAAAGGGAAAAACGAATCATAAAGTAAGTCATGATTGTGGAACACACCATATTTAACAGAATATTCTTCTCAAAAACAATCCCTAAGGTATAGGTGTATCTATCTTGCAAAATAATGGAGGATGAGTTTTTTAAAACCCTTAATGAATTTTGTAGCTCTTAAGAGTAAGGTGTCATAAAATTGCAAGAGCACTATTGACAGATTCACTTAGGTGATGTTTAGATGGGCTTGTACTTTTTAGTAGGTGTTTCAAATAGAAGTGCTAATTTAAAAATTAAAAAAAAGGTATTTAGTATTTGGATATAGTTATGTAGAAGTGATTTTACTGAAAAAAGTATATTTGTTGTGTTTAGATATTAAAATGTAGAAACACTTTTGTACAAGTAAAATTACTGAAAATGATATATAAAAACATTTTTTATATTGTGTTTGGATAAAAAGACATTTTATCACAAATTTTAAAATTTTGTTTTTTCAATATTAAATTTAAAATTATAAAATATATTATTAAAAAATTTTTATTTTTTATTTTTTATTTTTATAAATAAATTTAATAACAAAATATTTTATTATAATTTTAGTAAAATTATAAAAAAATTGAGAAAATTGTATATTGGATAGACATGAAGAGAAATATGTTAACAGTATAGGGGTAATGTTGTCTGTAAAAATTTCTCTCTCTTCCACTTGAAATGGCTTTTAGCCATAGGTAAGAAAAACTTACTTTTAAAATAGCTTATTTTTATTTTTTTTTCTCAAACAGCGCTTAAAAAAAAAATATTTGTCAAACGCCACATTTTGACAAAAAGCATTTTTTTTTATAAAAAAAAAGTTGCATTTTTGGGAAAAAAAAGTGGTTCCCAAATGGGCCCTTATATTAGTATTGTAAAGTGGGGCCGCTTCTATAAGAATAAGGGCTTAATTCTCAAATAATACTCATGAAACCAGGATAACGCACAAAGGCCGGTTTGATGTGCGAGCTTAGGGCTTTATATTGCACTTGGATTATTATGTGTAAGATATATATCTTGTCTCCCTTAAGCAGTCATAGGTCAAGGCAATAGACCACTATTGGCTCTGGAACAGGTTTATATATATTTACTAAGTAGAGGTTCAAGGAAATACTACCTCTGATATAGATAATAGTCTGTCTCTACCCAAGTGTATACATCTTATGTTTAAGCTTTTTTTTTATAAAAATAAGTAGGGTATTTTTGTTATTTTTATGAAATAAATATATTTATTTGAATTTTAAATGGCTTTGATTATTGTTTAAACTCATATATGCCTTATTATTTCTTTTTATTTGGTCAGAGATTGAAACTCATTTATGGCTAATTATTTCCTTTTATTTGGCTGGAGATTGATTATCTTTTATGAATGATTATTTTCTATAATTTGATTGAAGTTTGAAATTCTAATGTTTATAGCAATTTTTATTGTGTCTTAATACTATGAAGTTATTCCTTATTTTATTCCTAATGTTTATAGCAATTTTTATTGTGTCTTAATACTATGAAGTTATTCCTTATTTTATTCCTAATGTTTATAGCAATTTTTATTGTGTCTTAACGTTTTTAGAAGCTAATGAGTCTTTACATCTTATATATGTTTGTGTATACGAACAAAAATACCAGAGAAAGATATTATGATTATCTTATATGTGTATTAAAGATGATTTTATATTTTTATGGCTTGAAAATTAGTAAAGTTTCCTTCACCCAATTGTTTCATATATTTTCTAACAAAAACAATCCGAAGATGGAGAATGAGTGAATTTTAACCTTGAATTTGGTTGAAGGTAGAAATTAGAAGATTCTTACCGTCGAAAGCTACTGTCCACAAGCCACTTAGGGCTGTTTGTTTGGGCTTACTAGATAAGGCCTTTTCTCCTTCTCCTGTCAAAAGAAGGACTTTTTTTTAAGGAGAAGCTATTTTGTGTTTGGATGCTGTAATTGATAAAGATTTTTGAATCAGAAAATGTGTTTAGATGCAAAATTATAAAATGACTTATAACTGATAAAATTATTAAAAAGGACATCAGAATAACTTTTTTCATAAAGTGTTTGGATCAAAAAGGACTTTTGATATCTATTTTAAAATATTATTATTTTTATAATATTAAAATAAAAATAAATAAATAAATTATTTTTAATTAATTATTTTTATGAAATTATAATTATGAATTTATTAAATTTAAAATTTATTAGTAAATCAAAAATTCTAGTCTAAGTTGTGGAATGATTATTTTTGTTTATTTACGCATATTTATTATATTCAAGTTTTGTGCAAATTTTGAAATAATTAAGTTACAATTATATAAATCATTAGTAGTTTGCTACTTTAAAAATATATTAAAAAACATTGTCGTCATAAGGTCATCACGTACAATATACAATATTCTCATGATTGAACTAATTGATCTCTAATGGAATCTCTAACTTGTTCCATTACTTTAAAATTTTCCCTATTTTGCTCCATCCTTTCATCTGTATACATCACCTGATCATATTGCTCTTGTGAGGTATGAATGGTCTCAAAGTGTCGAAGAAGATCTATATCAGCGTCCATTCTTTTAATATAGTTGTGAAGAGCAAAACAACACCATATAACAGAATATTGATGTTCAAGCTTAAATTGTGTCATCTTTTGCAATATCTTCCATCTAGTTTACAAACTCCAAATGTTCGTTCGATGACACTCCTCAAACTTGAGTGATAGTAGTTAAACCTTTCATTATTAGATCTAAATCCTGGAGGACCTTGCTGGAACATAGGAAGATGATATCTGGTGTTTCTGTAAGGTCCTAGGAATCCCTTCATTGTAGGATATCCTGCATCCGCAAGGTAATATTTTCCTGCAATAAATGGTTTATAATATGAAAAACAAATTTATGTATCAATATCTAAAAAAGCAATAATAAAATGCAAAATGTTATAACCTTCAAGTGACTGAGGAAATCCCAATTCTGGCCTTCGTATACAATCCATTAAAATTTTGCTATCATGTGATGTACCTTCCCATCCCAACCTCGCATAAGTGAAGCACATATTGAAATCACAAACAGCAAGAACATTGGTGGTTGTGGTTCCTTTTCTTCCAATGAAAGATGTCTTCTTATCAGCAGGGACATGGATTTCAATATGGGTCCCATCAATTACTCTTATACAATACTTAAAGTATGGCCAATAGCAATTGTCATGCATAAGGTATTGAGGAGCATCTCGAAACATCTGATCAACATGTTTAATAATATCTACTCTTAATCTCTCAACAGATTGTAATACCCTATGAAATTGCCTAGATATTGTCTCACCAGATCTTTGAAAACGCTCTTCAGTAACTCTATAAGATGCTCCATGAGCAAGCATGTACAAGAACATTGTGACTGCCTCCTCTACACCAATATGTGTAGTTGGTTGTAAGAAATATTTGTTAGTCAAGTCCCTCACAAGTGCACTAAACACATGCTTTCGCATATGAAATTGCTCGAAAAAACGACTATCATTTCCTCTCTTAAGTTCCTCTAACCACATCTGACCTGTCAGAAATGATGTTCGTTTCTTTTTTTTTCAAGATATGGCATAAGTTTCTGGGCTACACCTAATACTACTATTGTGCCTGCTATTATCAATTTTTTCAAATTTAGTCTTCTACAACATTTTGCTTTTAAAATACCTTCAAGTTGTGTATATGAATCTGAGCTTGAACTTTCAGACATCCTGTGCAAATAAACATAAGTTCTATCAATACCTATTACCATATGACATTGAGAAAACTCAAATATAATAAAAGACATAACACTCAAAGCTAATATTCAACATAAAACTCACGTTCAATACAAGACACAAAACTCATGTTCTGTTAAAACGTCAATTCAGTACAACATAAAACTCAAACATTATCACTTATAGTGTATCACATCATTAAACGTAAACGTGCTCAACCATGGAACAATCATTTCAGGTGCACTTTTCATTGAAGCAACAAACAACTGTCTATTGCCACGGTTAAGTAGTACGCGCATGGCCATTAAGTATGTAGGACTGCCTCTCTCTAACCCAGGCACGTCATTCAGCAGATAAACACATCTAGGGATATTATACTCATCATCTTCTTTTGAGATTTCAGTTGTCTGTGATTGTTCATCAATGGACTGAACACTTCGGTCAAGGGAAGATTGTAATTTTTAGGCTGCCCCTAGCGTTTTATCTTTTCCAGCTCTCTTCCTCTTCTTTTGAAAGTTGAATGCGGGACTAGGTCCCTCATTAATGTCATCCAAGTGTTGGTCACCAACATCCCCTTCACCCTCAGCAGCAGGAGTTTCATCACAATTCACATCTTCATCATTAGGCTCCTCATATGATGGAGGATTTGTGGGAGGTTCATAAACGTAAAACCCTGTAGCTACCACATTCTTGAAGCATTTGTGCAATAAATCAAGGCATTTTGGACCTTGATTCTTCCAATGCAAATATTTAGGATTTTCTTGTATGCAAAGTGAAGAAAGAATTGTAAATAAACTATGAATAATTGAAAAATCATAGGTGTATTCATTCAATTATTCATAAATACATACTCTACCTTTTACGGCCCACCATTCATCTGGTGCTACCACAGTCTGCTTGACTGGATCCCATCCGAGACCAGTCTCTTTCTCAACCATCCTTACCCACATGCCGAATTCTTGTTTCAAATTATCCATCTATTTTTCATTTGTTTCTTCTCATAATTGAGTTCCGTTTGCTTATGAAATTTCTCAAGAATATTAGTCCAACCTTCTTTGGTGAAATGTGTATGAGATCTATTACCTGCCTCAATTTCCTCAACACATACTTTCAAGAAGTTCTCCGTATTAATATCATTCCATTTTGCCTGACTAGTGGCCTTGGGAGATAGCATCCGTGCCATTGTTGTAGTGGAGCAATCAAATGTCTATAACAGAGCTGTTGCTAAAGTCAATGAAAATGATGCTATGTAAACACAATGAAAATGATCATGAAATAAACCAAATAAAAAATGATCATGCAATGATTGCTTATATAGTGTACTAATGTATTTGCCTTTATATAATTACTTTGCTAGGTATGATTTTCGAGCTGGATTTTGGGGTGTTATGGGTGGGCCTTGTCTTGGAATAATACCTGTAATACGTATTATTTTACCCAAAGGAGAGAAAAGTTATTAGCTATTTTTGTTTGTTGTTAGACCTTCAAATTTAGGTGACACAATAAATCTTACAAATCTATCTCTTACATAATCCTCTTAAAAAATTTAGAGTAATCACCAATTTAACACTAATTAATACATAGTAATGCTTTTCTAATATACAAAACAAATTATCTCTGTCATCTCAAAATGTAAGAGGGTGGCCCAGTCATATTAAGCTCTAGTCATTTCTATTTAAGACATGATTGAAGCCCAGATTGAAGGGTGAGAATGTATTCCCGGAAGCGTATATCAGAGGTTTATATACCAGTAACACCTGATAGCTTTTGATTTTGTCCTTCGGACTTTCTAATCTAAGTGCTGCAGGCATGGAGCTAGTAATATGCAAGTAGAATTTCAAATGCCTAGCACGCTATGTTATTCTTATATTTTGAGCATTGGACATTTTTTCATTTTAGATATTCACATGTAACTCTCTTCTCCCCAATGTATTATTTGATAAGATAAATCTAGACAAGTTATATTAATCTTTTAAGCTTTTGTTTTTTCCTACTGTAGATTGTATATGGTAGTGTTAAATGAAACTGTCTAATTCACTTAAAGGACCAAGCTGTCTAATTCACTTAAACTGTCTAATTCTTATATTTTGCTTTTGTTTTTTCTTACTGTAGAATAATCTTTTAAGTTATATTAATCTTTTAAGTGTATTCACATTTTTTCATTTTGCTTTTGT
>JASKGM010091029.1:0-13404 GCA_034509205.1 Ceratonia siliqua
CTTATAAAATTATCTACAAGTCTGGGACAGTGCACCTGCAGCTCTTGGATTTTAACAGGGCTCACTCTTTGTACCTAACAAATCTATATCATACATTGTTATATACTAATTTTTTTAAATTATTATATTTTACAATAATAATTTGTCTTTTATTATAAGATATTTAAAATATTTAAATTTTATAAAGTATCCGTCTTAAATATGCTGTTTTTAAAATATCCATATGAATATTTTTATTTTTAAATAATAATAATAATAATATGTTGCAGTATTTTCGAGATGCTTAGTATTTTGTTTTGGCTGTAGTTATACGTCCACATTTCTGGATGGTACCTAATAAATATTGAATAGACTGACAACATTTGTGCTGTCATATTTAAGATTTGTTCAGATATTTTTAAAAATTATTTTTATAAAATTAAAATTAATTTAAAAAAATAAAATATTTTTTTAAAAAATATTATTTTATTTTCAAATATAATAATAAAAATTTATTTTTTATCAATTTTTGTAATTAAAGAAATTAAAAAATTTATTTTTTATTTAAAGTTAAAAACTTTTTAAATGTTTTTTAAAAAAGGATATAAACAGTTGAAATTTTATTAAAATCTTTTAAAAAAATATCTTTTCTTAAAAAAAAAAATACAAACGGAGCCTTATCATTTGGGCCATTCAAGTTAATTTCCATCCACGTGTTAATATGTTGTTCTGCCAGAGTTGATATTATGATATCATATACACAGGCCCCACAATAGGGATGTCAAAGCATGCATCACGCGTCCTGTGCTTTTGCCCTATTCTCATATCATATATCAAATGTGGGGCATATACGACAAAAACCACTTCATTTTCTCTGTCACCGACACTCACTGTCCCCGTGTTTCTATGCAAACGATTTTGCCCTCGGTTCAGATAAAACAAATTAACCAATGAATTAAAAATAAATCACACGTGTACCAATGGACTTGGACGGAATGGATTTCTTATCTTATCCATACTGTTCGGGTCACCTGGAGTTTTCGCATTTCCTGATAGCACGTGATCTTTTATAAAAAATACTTAATTATATTTTGGTTACCGATTTTTAATTTCTTTTTTATATTATTTTTAATTTTTTTTAAAATTATTTTTACTTTTTAATATTAATAAATTATTATTGATGTTATATATTTTTTTATATAAATTTTAAAATATTTTTATATTTTTAAAATTTTTTTATACTTATAAATAAATAGTATCAAAAAATTTATTGTGAATAATATAATAAAAATTTAAAAAATTTAAAAAATATTTTAAAAAATTTAAAAAAAATTATATGACCTAAATAATAATTATTTAATATTAAAAAATAAAAATATTTAAAATTAAAAATTAAAAAAACATATAATTTTGATGTCGTAAGTTATGGTGAGACTGCACCGTATGTTACCCTTATACTTTTTATTTTATTAAAATTTTAGTTTTAATATCTTTAATTTATTTTAAATAATATAATTTTTTAGTTTTATTAAAATTATACTTTTAATGGCTTAATATTTTTCTTTTCTAATTTAATCTATCAATTGGAGTTGGCAAATCAAATTAAATATATATATATATATATATATATATATATATTAAAAGATCCCGTTAAAAAAATATATCGATAATTAATTCACTCAAAAATCTACCATTTACTTGGTCCGCAAAATATACTTGGTAGTAGGGATGCTCATTATTATATCCATAATAAATGAGTGTCAACAAAAATTGACATTATCTCTTGAGTTAAAAATTTATGTTAATGACGATCCATTATAAAAATTAAAAAAATAATGTAAAAGTTAATTGATTACAAAAATAAAGGTTGATAATGTATAATTTGATTTAAAAATTTTAGATTATTAAATTTCATTTTTATAAGTATCTTTTATATTTTTATAAAAATCTTAAAATTCAAATTCAGCTAGTCAATTATGAAAATTTGAATCTTATCTAATTATTTGTCAACTAAGTAAGATATAGTTGTGTAAATAATGATTTTTGATTCGATTATTTATACATTGTTATCTACCAAATTATTTTCAATTTTTCAAAATTATTATATTTTACAATAATATTATATTTCTTATTCTAGTGTTATTATGAGATAATATTTTAAAATTATTTCAAATATTTAAATTTTATAAAATATTACTCCTAAATATACTGTTTCTAAAATATCAAAATGAAAGTATTTTTATTTTTAAATAATAATAATGGAAGTGCTTTAGTATTTCCTCTTTTTTACTTTTTGGATATTAAGATTATATTAATAAAATGGGAGTTTGTGTTAGGGTTGTTCAAAACTGAAATCAACATTATCAAATTGATCAATTCAAATCAATTAATAGATTGGTTTGGTTTAAATTTGTATATGAGTTGGGTTGAGTTAAATTTTTTAAGTAAATATTAAGTTTGATTGGTTTGGGTTAACAAAATAAATAAACCTATATAATCTAAATATTTATTATTATTTTTCAAATATATATTATATAATATACAATTTTCTTTTAATTGCCATATTCTAACTTTTGGATACATTCATATTAACTAACTAGAAAGTTTGAAGGTTTGCACAATTGGTAAATGTTTGTTCTCCTAAAGAACGTAATCATTTCTTTTTTAATTGTTGTAGTTTTTGATCTTAAGTATAAGATGACTTATCTCTTATAATTTATTTATTTACTGTAATTTTTGATCTTAATAATTCATTTATCTTGTTATTATTATTTTTTAATTTGCTTATATTCTAATTTGTTCATATAGATTTCTAAGCTTTATAAAAAACTAAAAATATCACTTGGAATAAAAAAATTATAATTAATCATACTTTTTTTTTTGTGTGAAAATATTTTATTTGGTTTATAAAACATAAAGCATATGTCCTTTCAATCATAGTTTAAAATTTGAGTGTAACTTTATTTTTTGCTAGCCTACTTGTCAGAAAATTGTATTTATTAGAGTATTATTTGTTTGTTATTTTCAAACTTACACAACTTAAAAATTCAAATAAACCCAAATTTGATTTTTTATGATTTAGTTTAATTGAGTTATAAATCTTATAATTTGAGTTGATTTAGATTATAAAATATAAAAAAATTTAAATTAAATTTAAATTGAATCTAAACTCAAATTATAATGTTAAGAGGAAATGTATGAATAATTTAATTAAACAAATTGAATTTTTTCTACAATTAATTGAGTGTAAATATAATAATATATTAAAGCAAGCATAGTTTGACTTGTGGCAACGTAAATTGAAACAAATAATTTGTCTTGATTAGGTGAAGGGACATAAAAAAATGGTTACTTTATAAAGGCGAGTCACGTGTGTACGGAAATGCATAGTTTAATATTTTGTTTTGGCTGTAGTTATTCATCCGCATTTCTGGATGGTACTCAGTAAATATTGAATAGGTTGCTAACTTTTGTGCTATCGTACTTATCCATTGTCATATACAAGATTTTCTCAAGAGTGGCAGAGTGAAAGATGGAAAGAAAATCCTTCTTTTTTCTCCTTTTATGTACAAAGAAAAACATGTGAATAAATTAAGAGCAAGTACTCCCCAACCGCGGTAGAGAATTTTTTTTATTTTTTTAAAAGTTTTTAATTTGTTTTAGAAATTTTAACTTATAAATAAATAGTAAAAAAGTTATATATGAATAGTATAAGAAATATAAAAAAATTTTAAAAAATTATCAAAAAAAACAAAAAAAAAAGGTGCTTTGGGCCATCCATGTTTCCAACTACAAAAAAAAAGAAGTTATAGTTTAGCCACACCCTAAATTAAATTGGTGGACCTCCTCCATTTGGGCCATTCATGTTTCCATCCACATGCTAGGTTCTGCAAGAGTTGATAATTTTTCATACTAAATAGAAGACAGGGTGTTAAGAATAATCCTAGTTAGTTTTCAGCTATTGAGATTTGTTAGTAACATTTTTGATTAGTTAAATTTGTTATTACACTAATGCAACTGTGTAGAGCTACACTAATTGTATAAGTAGCTCATCTTATATAATTATTTATGATGATTTAATATATCAATTCATTCTCTTCACGTTCTCTCTCAACTCATCTCTTTGATCATTGGTTCTCTTTCTGTCTCATCATCAAGCTATCTCAATAGTAAACATGGTATCAGAGCTTAATGCAAGCGCTAATGGAGGCTTTTCTCGGATCTAGAATGACGCACCTATTGTATTTTTTTCTTTGACTACTCTGTCAATAGTTTTGACTCCAGGGAGTCAAATTATAAGTATCAAGTTCGATGATACGAATTTCTTGTTTTGGAAACAATAGATCATAGTTGTTGTCCGAGGCTATGGCCTTGAGTCCTTCCTTCTTGGCATACAACAAGTGCCGGAACGCATGATCCAAGATAATTAAAGAGGAGTGTGCCTGAATCCAGATGTTATGAACTATCAAAGGCAAGATTCTTTGTTAGTCTCCTAGATTCTTTCCATTGTTAGCTCAAGTGTGCTTCCTCAACTAGTTGGGTGCAATTCAGCCCAAGAATTGTGGAATACTATTGTTCAGAATTTATCTTTTCAATCAGGAGCAAGAGTTAAGCAATATAAATTGCAAATCTTTCAATGTGTGAATATCTTGTCAAAGTGAAAACATTGTGTGATACACATGTCTCCTATGAACATGATGTTGCTGAGTCTGATAAAGTTTTATCAGTTCTTGTCGGTCTTGGAAGAAAATTTGATTCAATAATGGTTGTCATCTCCTCAAGAGATGAGCCATATAGTTTGAAATTAGTGTTTTCTCTGCTTCTTGTCTCTGAGTGTAGTGTCCTACAACATTCATCAAATGAAGCAATTACTAATACCACTGCCAATGTTGTGCAAGGGAAGAAACCATGGCAGTTTGTAAACAATAATCATAATGAAAATAGGAACAACACAAGAAATTACAATTTACGAAATTACAAGGGTAGAAACAGAGGTAGGTTAAATAACAATAGGCCACAATGCTAATTATGTGGAAAAATAGGGCATACAATTTAGAAATATTGGTAAAGATTTGACACTAATTTTATTAGGGTAACTAATTAGCCTTTAGCTCTTTAAGGAAATCTCTCTCAAAGGTCTAACTCCAATGTCAATCTTCACACTTACAATTCAAAATTTTTTTTTGCAAATGACCAGCCTCA
The DNA here is from genome assembly GCA_034509205.1 of Ceratonia siliqua. Classification (NCBI taxonomy): domain Eukaryota; kingdom Viridiplantae; phylum Streptophyta; class Magnoliopsida; order Fabales; family Fabaceae; genus Ceratonia; species Ceratonia siliqua. The sequence goes on from JASKGM010091029.1 coordinate 5,182, forward strand.
GGTTAACAATACTTCACTTGGAAATTCAAACAACATTAGTCAATGGGTTCCAGATTCTAGTGTAACACATCATGTAACAAATGAATTTGCAAATCCCTCTCTTGGTTATGATTACTATAGAGATGACCAAGTCCAAGTTGGTAATGACACTACTTGACATTTCTTATGTTGGTCAATCATATTTTCTTTCAAATGTTAAACATCACATCTTAAAACTGAATAATCTCTTACATATGCCTTCAATAAAGAAAAATCTCATTTCAATATCTCAATTCTCTAGAGACAATAATGTGTTGTTTGAATTCTTACCTTATGCTTGTTATGTCATGGACCTTGACACCAAGGAGGTCATTTTGCAAGGGAGGCTTCATGATGGGTTATACATGTTCAACCTATCAAATCAGCCACCTTCACCACTAGTTTACAAAACTCACTACACTAGCTCATCACCTACTGCCACTCATCTTTCATTGACTAAATCAGATGTAAATGTTATAAATACATATAGTCATTATACTTTTTGTTTTTCTCATATAGATGCATATAGTCCATGTATCTTTTTTGGTTCAAATTCATGCTTTGATATGTGGCATCAGAGACTAGGTCATCCTAGTTCTCAAATTGTAAGCAAAGTACTGCAAAAATGTAAAATACCTTGTTCAAGCAATAAAAATCATGGTTTGTGTTCAACTTGTTAATTGGGAAAAAGTCACTCTTTACCTTTCTCTAGTTCTAGAACTGTGTACACAAAGCCCCTATAACTTGTTCAAATTGATCTTTGGGGTCCTGCCCATACCATTTCCAGAGAAGGTTACAAGTATTATATGTCTATTATAAACACGTACTAGGGGCTTATAATTGTTTTATACATTTTCATAACAGTGTTGAGTTGCAATTACAGACTAAACTACAAGCAGTTGAAGCTTATTGTGGTACAGAATTTAAGCCAATAGCCACATATCTTACATCTAAAGGTGTCAAAGTGAGAAATACATGTCCCTACACCTCACAACAAAATGGTACCATTGAAAGAAAACATAAACACTTAGTAGAAACTGGTTTGACCCTTTTAGCTCAATCCTTTATTCTTATCCATTTTTTGGGCTAATGCTTTCTCAACTGCAGTCCATCTGATCAACATATTACCAACACCAACACTCACATATAAATCTCCCTTTAAAATACTCCATAAAGTCAATCCTGATTACTCCTTGCTTAAAACTTTTGGTTGCCTTTGTTTTCTAAATCTTAAACCCTATAACTCACACAAATTACAATACAAATCCAGTTCTTGTGTTGTTCTAGGCTATCCTTCTAATCAAAAGGGGTTTAAATATATTACTTCTGAAGGTAAATTGATCATATCCAGATGTCACGCCCCATTTTGGGACACGTGACCGGCATAGGAAATTACCTACCAGCCTAAAATACTCATGCAACTAATATTATTAACATTGATTTTTAAATGAAGAATAAAAGTTAAGCATATTTTCAAAAATTCTACTAAGTCAATAATTTATTAAAAATTTCGGCAGAGTTTCCCTTGAAATATGGACTATCCCAGGGTACAAATCTATTAAAATAACAAGGTGGATATGCCCACCATCAACTAGTAGCCTCAGTGGCTTAACAGGAAGCAGTAAATGGTCCATCATGGACTGTATATTCAAATAACACAGAATTATGCAGTTATACTTACAGACCATGAAAATGAACTAAAATGCAAATCAATCCTATCCAACATCTGTCCACAAATCCTTAAGTAAACTCCAATTATTTCTACTCAAGGTGATGCCTAACAAATTCAATCAGTTGGATCAAAGGGTGCAGGCGGAGCTGAAGGAAGTTCACCAGTGACCTGATCTGAAAATGTTAAAGTTGAGAGGTGAGTCCACTGACTCAGTAAATGAAAATTAGACTTGCCAATTGATATATAAACTCCTACATTTAAAGTGCATTCCCGCTAAAAATAATATGAAATCTCATTTTAATACTTTTAAACATAATAAGCACCTAATGCACCTTACATTAAGGAAAGACAATAACCTTTGCTTCATAATCATAATCTCAAATAATATGAAATTTAAAAAGACATTATGTCCAGTAACACTTCAATCAAAATATAAATTTTCTAGGATCCATAATGACATAAGGGGAGAACCTAAACTAAGAAAATAATATTCCCACTCTAGAAGATAAATCTTAACTAGAGGGTAACCCGATTCTCAGGTTCGGGAACTGCTCTCACCGAAAGGAAATACTAATTTTCCTATTCTCTTCTGGAGCATTCTCATTCGGAGGAACCACTCATAATAACATTCAATCTTCTGTCAAGAACTGGACTCATTGACAGAAGTACCCTTTATCAGGAACTGCCCTCAACTGATGACAGAAATACCCTTTATCAAGAACTGCCCTCAACTGATAAAGTTTGCGACCTAGGTGCACTTAGTGGTTCTACCACCACTATACTACGGATCCCAGAATACAGTTCTAAATTACTTTCATAATTCTCATACCATTAATACTTTCACAATATTAAAGTTCAGATATTTTTTATGCTGTGGAACAAAATAATAAGTTTCATATATAAATATACATTACTTTCCTGAAATTTATTCCAAATCATACTAAAATAAAATCATTGAGCCACAAGTTAAAATTTAACAATTTTAGGCATCAAGAGCTAAGTAAGAATCTACTCACAGTTAAATTAGGAGCTTAATACTAATTTCTAAACCAACCCTCTTGTACTACTGAGTTGAGTTTGAAGAAGTTAGATCTAATGCTCCTATACAGTAATTAAACAAAGATGCCTTAATCTCTCTAGGCTTCAATCAACCCTCATCTACAATTAAGAGTATTAAATCCTCCCTATCATTTCTCATTTTCTTTTTAACTGAGATTTTCCTAAAGATTGAGGACTTGTTTGGGAAAGATTTCTATGAATAATGGTTTGGACTAATAGAAATTTGCACAAGGTAGTTGCTTTCTGGACTTTAATTCGATAATTCAAGTCCATAAGAATTTTGTCTTGAAATTTGAATACTATGCCAAGCAATCCCTAAGTTCACCTTAGACACTTGATATGCATAAATTCCCTTAGAAGAAATTTGATGTTCAAATAGTCAAGAAGCTAATAAATTATGCCATGAATACAATTAACGAATTAAAACTTTTGGAAATGGAAGAATGATCCCAATCTTCAACTGTGACTATCACAAATTGCCTAAAGTCATCCACTAGCTCACATTCTTGTATCCAAACAGAGACTGATATGAAAAAATAAACCAAGGATTTTAGGAAGAAATAATTTCCCAAAAAAAAAAAATGAAAGTAGAGCCCATCAGAATTTGCAAATAAACTATCCAAATACTAAATTTCCTGCACATAGAAGGCACAAATCTTACTTACAACAATTTGGGCCACCTCAGCTGTTGCTCAGATAGGGGCGTCTCCGTGGAGCTGCAGCAGCTGTTGGTGTTGCAGGTGGTGGTCGCGGCCACGTATGGTGGCTGTGGCGCCTGGCACAGTTGGAAACGACGGGGACCACCGGAAATTCTGGTAGCACAGGGACTGGGAGTTCTCACGGCCACCAGATGGAGCAACGTGAGGGAGAGGCAGAATTTTCGGAGGTGCCGAAACAAAGAAGGGAAGGGAAAAGAAATAAGGGTTTTTTTATTTTTGATTTTTTTTTTGAGATATGAGACTCCTTTGCAAATTTCTTAAAATTAGAGTTTCTTTGCCACTTAGTCCTTATACTTTGAATTTATTATGCTCGGACCCCTACTTTTTTTAAAAAAAATTTAAGGTATTACACCAGACATGTGTTGTTCAATGTTTTGCCTATATTCATGTCCAACAATCTCAAAATTCTCTAGCTTCAAATTCTTCACATGACATATATCTAGTCATTCCAGTTTTGACACCCACATACTCACCCTTAAAACGACAAACCCTTGTTAAGGTACTTCTTAGCCAATTCATCCACACTAGCACCTCTCTACTGAAGTTTGATCTACCTTTACATCTGCACCTATTCCAGATTTACCTCATCTTCCTCAGTCAACCTTTGATATTTCACTCCCTCAACATCAAATACAATCTGAACTTCTAGTACCCTAACTTTTCAATCCATGTTTTGAAAATTTCATAACCCAGGATGTTAATCCTATATCTGATGTACTAATAGGTTACCATATGACCACTAGATTTAAAAGTGGTATCCTTAAAACTAAAATCTATACCACAAATCTGACTTACATAAAACCTGCAAACATTCATATTGCATTAACTCATGAGAAATGGAAAGAGGCTGCTAGTGCAAAATATGATGCATTGATTAGAAATGGAACATAACATTTGGTTCCTCAACCCACTGATAAGAAAATTGTGGATGTAAGTGGGTGTTTAAGCTAAAGAAGAATCCTGATGGTCTAATCTCCAGGTATAAGGGCAGGTTAGTAGCCAAGGGCTATCTCCAAGCTATTAGCATGGGTTTCAGTGAGACATTTAGTTGTGTAGTTAAACTCACTACTGTCAGAGTGATATTTTCTATAGCTGTTACAAGAGGGTGGAAATTAAGGCAAATAAATGTCAATAATGCTTTCGAAAATGTTAATCTCCTTAAAGAAATCTATATAGAGCGACCTGCGAGTTTGAGAAGGGAGATAAAGGGCAAAATTTTGTTTACAAGCTCAAGAAAGCCTTGTATGGCTTGAAGTAAGCCCTAAGGGCCTGGTTTGATAAACTTAGCTTCTTGCTAGTCTATTCGGGTTTCATATCTTCAAAGGCAGATTAATCACTGTTTATCAGGCACAAAGACAAGGGTGGCATTTTATTTGTGCTTGTATATTTTGATGATATCATATTGACTAGCAGTAATGAAAAAGCGTTGCAACAAGTGATAACTCTGCTGGAATTTTCTTTTTCTCTTAAAGATCTTGGTTCTCTACATTATTTTCTTGGTTTAGAGGTCAAGTATCTTAGTGATGGCATCCTGCTAACTCAAACAAAGTATGTTACTGACTTGCTCCCCAAAGGCAGTATGTTAAATGTTAAATCACTACCAACATTTATGGTGTCCATTCTTAAGCTTTCTTCCTCTCAAGGAGATATGGTTCCAAATCCTCAAGAGTACAGGAGCATAGTTGGAGCTATTTAAAATGCCACCATCATTTGGCCCGACATCTCTTATAGTGTAAATAAGATATGCCAGTTTATGTAAAATCCTCTGGACAGCCATTGGAAAGCAGTGAAACGAGTCTTTAGGTATCTAAAAGAAACATTAGATCATGGTCTTAAAATTACCAAGTCCAAGTATTTCACTCTTATTGGATATTCAGACGCTGATTGGGCATCCAATGTGGATGACAGAAGATTAACCTCTGGATACTGCTTCTTCTTAAGCTGCGGTCCTGTTTCCTAGGAATACAAAAAGTAGCATACGGTGGTCAAATAAAGCATTGAAGCTGAGTGTAGAGCTTGGCAAATGCTACTAGTGAATTGTGTTGGTTACAAGCCTTAATGGCCGAGTTGCAACTAGTACAAAAACATCCTCGTCCAGTTATATGATGTGATAATCTTAGCTATATTTCACTTGCAGCCAATCCATTATTATACTTTAACATATTTCTTAAGTTTGTTATTACACTAATGCAACTATGTAGAGCTAAACTGGTTGTACAAGTAACTCATCTTATATAATGATTCAATATATGTCACAACGTGACGGTCGGTGAAATAGCCATCATTTTATGACTTTGAGGCGCGTAAGGGAAAACGCAGAGAAAATTTGGAGTTGCCACCAATTAATTAGAAGGATAATTGGGATCCTAAAAAAAGAAAGGAAAACTGGCCTTCAGAACTAGAGGAATGGTTCAGGAGTCTAATTACGTGTGGGGAAGGTGTTAGGCACCCCACAACGTCCATATCTAAGGATGGTTACCCTAAATTGTCTGTGCTTTAATAATTTTATTGTATTATAATTACCCCACTTATTAATAAAATAATGAACAAAAATGAAAAAAATAAATAACTAGACTTGCCTTATCAAGTAAGTGCCTATGTACCCCTAGGAGGGATCAAGTCAACGTAATTCGAAATTGATTGGTTAAATTAATTAATTAAGAGATTAAGACATTTAGGGGAAATTAAGTTCCACATAAAGCCTAGATAGTGAATTAAGACTTTGGAGAGAATATATCTCTACTAAAAGCCTATGAAAATTAAAACTTTGGAAAATTAAAATTTCACTGAAAGTCTAGGAAGAGAATTAAATGAGACCTCGGGGAAAATAAATTTCCACAGAAAGTCCAAGGAAACTAAAACATTGGGGAGAAAGAATCTCCACTGAATGCCTGTGAGAGCTAAGATCTCGGGGAATATAGAATTCCACTGAAAACCCATGAAAAACAGAACTTCGGAGAAGATCAACTTCTACTGAAAGTCCTTTGAATAATGAGCCATTTTGAGGGAAAACGATGAAATTTATTTTGTAGGATAAAGTTGAGGTTTATAAAAGAAACGGGGCTGGAACGCCATTTATGGAAGTTTATGGGTCAAAATGCAATTATTAAAATTTAAAGAGCCAAAATGTAATTACCGAAAGATTTGAGGTAAAAATGATATTATTAAGAATATATGGTCAAAAATAAAATTATTAAAAGATTAGGGGTTAAAATGTAAATTTTGAGAATATTGAATTAGAAAGCCAATTAATTATTTTTACAACCTTTTATTTAAGTCCTTAAAGTCATGAAAGCAATAATGGGCTTTGGACCCCTTTTTGAATTGTTGGGCCTTGAACCATTTTTGTTCAGTTGGGCCTTGAACCTATTTTTGAATTATTGGGCCTTTTTTATTATTTTTTCTTTTTATATATATATTTTTTAAAATCCTGAACGGGGCCCTTGAAGCCCATTTTTGCTAATCCATAATACAGCCCTTGGAACCTCAAAACCTTCCTTATTTTCCAAAGGAAGGGCAGCGACACTTCAACCCGGAATTAAACTCAAAGTAGTGCTCCATATTGCCATACGCGTCATTTTCAAAAGATTTAACAGATAAAGTTGAAATCAAAGGAACTCAGAAAAGGGAAGATAAAGTGCATTACCAACCGAAGTCAAACAACCAAGTAAGGATAATGAATGGGCAAAACTAATTCTCCTACATATCAACCACAAAATGAGGTCCCACTGCTAAAGGGGTATAGAAATGTACATTACTTTAAGCCTGCCCTATTCAAATGAGGGACTAGTGACTATCAAGAGCAACAACTTCCAAACTAAGATGGTTGTTATATTTCTCAAAAAAAAAATGGCCTGCATTTAAACTAAATCAGTAATAACCTTAACATCCAATAACATGCTTCTACCAATATTAAATTTTCAACTATTAAAACCCTGTTCAATAAAAAGGGAATCCCAAATCCTCCTGAACCAAGACAGAGATCAAATTTGGACTCCTATTAACAGTAATGAGATCAAACTATTGCAACAGCCAATATGCCCGATAACCAATGCTCACCCACACTGAATCAATTCGATATGGATTATAATTATGAACTCACAAGCCCACCCAACATGATCAGTATAGTGAGGAATTCCTAAGTTCAAATTAGTTTAAACTGACAGAGGCATGGACCATGAAGTTTAGCATTATTTCGGAAAGACAAATTACAAAATCAAGAATCAAGTAACCACAAACAGAATCCGATGGAATGTGATGCCTGAAGCCCCTAGGATAACACTGAAGAATTTTCGTTTTGAAACAAGACAGATTAGGGGAGAACCAACCAAAACCATGTTTCAAAGCGAAATAAACTAGTGAACTAGTAATCAAATCTATTTTTCTTTTTTTGAATCAGACACAATCCATTGTCATCCAAGAAAAACGAAACAGGATCAATATTCAGAGGAAGAATAAATACATAATCAATGTCCTAAAGCATAAAAGACCATCCTTTGAGCAAACACTCGTGACCTACATACCTCTCGGTTAACTTCCTCCTCAGTTTCGGTTTTCAGGAATGCCCTTCTTACCGTCGATTCCTTCTCGGCTTCTCCCTTGGGTTTCTGCAGTTTTCCCCTTCTTGGTTTGTCGTTGATTTCCTCGTCTTCCTTTCTCTGATTGCCTTTGGATTTCGTCCCCTTTGATTCCCGATTTGGGTCTCCTCCGTTGATCCCGGCTTTGAAACTCTCCCTTCTGCGATTTCTCGCCTGC